>JANPWX010000050.1:1609555-1634928 GCA_024734555.1 Trochalopteron elliotii
TTTTTTTTTTTGGTTTTTTTTTTTTTTTGTCTCCAGATGGATTTCCCAGGGTTTTCTTTAAAAAAAGGTACCGGAGAGAGTACCATCCCGGGAAAGGGTGGGGTTGGACAGGCAGGAAAACGCGCCTGCCGGGTGGCCCGGGGAAGCGGCGCCGAAATGGCCCCGGTCCCGCTCTGCTGGCGGGGCCACGGGCGGCCGCCTTGGGCTGGGAGCGGAGCGGGGTCTCCCGCAGCATCTCCGCTGCTGCCGCCCCCGCCAAAGGCTTTGTCACCGGGCCCCGGCCCCGCGCCTCTCTGCCCCGCTGCCCTCCCTTCCCCTGGGGCGGCCGCCTTTGTCCGCGGGTCCCTCCTGCGTCCGCACGTTGAAAGAACTGGCTCCAGCATCCCTGCCACCTCTCTGCTCCTGGGAACGGCACATTCCTTTAGTGGTGCGGGAGGAAACGGCCCTGAAGTCGCAGATGACACTTACTCCTCGGTAAAATCGTCACAGGTTCTGGTCGTCTTTACTGTCAGGAGGCTGTGGTGCCAGCCTCAACTTCTGCACACATCGGACAGAACCTAGTAAAGGGCATGGAAAGTTCATAAAGTTAATTTCCTAGGCTACATGTGGCAGATTTCTTATATCTTTGCATCCCGTTCCCTGAGTTTCAGTCTAATGCACTTTTCCTTGGGCTGTGATATCTCTCCATGGGCTGCTTTTTGGCCAGTATCATACTGTTAAAACGAATGGTACACCATGTCACAGCATGAATATCCTTAAAAAGCCCCAGGGAATTGCCAGCTTTGTGTTACTTAGGAACCTGAGTAAATGGTTTGACTCCAGGGTTAATCCAGTGCAACATCAGGTTTCTGACCACACTGGAAAGCTGGTCAAGACACCCTCTAGCTATAAAGAGACATCAAATCTGATGCCAGAGCGTGGGATCCAGAGCATATGGCCTGTGCATGGAGGGAACATGGGAACAGAGAGGGATGGAGGGTTGCAACTTCTGCCTTTTGATGTTATCTTTCTCAGTCTTGGTAAAGCTGCAGTTTCTTCCTGTTTTTCTACACAAGTCTGTGCTGCTGGGTTTCTGAGCCCAGATATTCCCTTGGCAAACTAGACAACTGCCTGTTCCCTACTAAAGCAGAAGAGCAGCCCCTCCCTGCTCCTGGAGGAGTTCATCCCCTCCGTGGGCACTGTTGTCCCGTTTCTCCTAAGAAAGCCTTTCATCCCATTATTATCAAAAGGGTGAGAGGAGCTTAGGACAGAGCATGGACACTGGTTCACTTCATGTGAGATTTGCAGGTGGATTCTTGGTAGCACACAGCACAGACCTGAAGATGTGAAGAGGACAGTTCTTCCCTAGCACAAACCCACACTGGGGTGGTTCCCTAGAGAGGAGGGAGTCACATTGTATGGCCAGTGGTGAGGTCTGTTTGCTCCTTTCAAGGGGGACAGCTCCGAGCAGGTAAAACAAGGACCACCCAGAACCACAGATGTGCTCTGACCTGGGTTCCACCTTGGTGACAATTCTCCAGAAGGTGCAGTCCTGGCTGTGGCTGGTCAGGCTTTCCTGAGGCTGCCACCTCAGTTAGCCCTCAGGACATGGAAACCAGCAGGTGTCTGTGCCAAGAGGTCACTGCTCCTGGGGTCTGGGGCAGACAGGCCATGGCCAGCATGGCATGGCACCATGCTGTGTCCCACCTCCTGCCTCCCACCACCTGAGCCACAGCTCATGGCTGCTTTGTGTCTAGAAAGCACCCAGGCGTTTTTTGAGCCAAGCCTTTTATTTACAAGGTTTTAATCATATCCTTCCCCACAGGAAGAGGAAAGTGCTTCTCCCAGACCCTCCCAAGCGCTGATCTGACTAGCAGGTCCCTGGCCAGTGGCTGGGGGAAGGAGGAGCAGAGCAGGGAGATGTTGCAGAGCAATTGTTCATCATTGACCAAAGCCAAAAAGAGAGAGAAGCCTCTGGCAGCTGTATCAGACACAGGTGAAGTTATACTGTGGCAGTGCATGGGCTGGACAGTTTATTCCTGGGCTTGCCTGATGTTTGCTTCATCACTTTCCCAAGAAAAGCTGTCTTTTCTAGGTAAAACCTTTCAAAGTTTGAGTATTATTGATGTTTCTGCAGAAACTGAGCCCAGCAGATAGGGGGGTCTCCTCAGAGGAAATGAGGAGATTATTAATATCCACAGAGGAAGTCCCTGTGATGATTAAGGCTTGCTTTCAGTACTCGGTGGGTATGTCTATGCTTTTGGAAATGCTAACACCACAGATCACCCAGATGCCATCCACAAGGGGTTAGCTGTCAGTGCTGCCATTCTGATGCCCAGGTGGCTGTTGAGGGCTGGTGACCTGCTGCGCTTGGGCATCCAGAGGCCTGTAGGCTCAGGAGGTGGCATTGAAGCTGCCAGGTGTCCAGATGGCAAATGGTCTGACTGATTGTGACCTGAATAAAGAATACAGTATGCATCATCACCTATAACGCTCCCTCATCTTCCCTTCAAGGTGGACCTTGCAGTGCAGAAGAGGAAAATGCTTTCATTTTGGAAAGGCAAGGCAGCAGTGCTAGAGCAGAGGTATCAGAAAGTGTCCATGGCCCAGGTGGTCTGTGGGCATAGTGGAACCAAGGGCTGGATTGAGATAAGTTTTTAAATGCTTTGATAGCTTGGAGGGAAAGGACTAGGTAAGTGCACAGTTTTGTGGTCAGTAACAAACCCAGTGTTGCAAAGCATACTTTAATCAACACAAATAACACATAATGTTGGAGTATTTTTGATGAGTTCGTAGTTTAAGTTTTAGTGAAAAAACACTGTTTCCCGGTGTTGTCCAGAAGGCATTGTGATTTCCTTGTGCAATTTAGATGAGGTGTAGAAGCAGCTGGTAAACAACACGCTTTGGATTCCCTCTTGTTACATCTGGCCATGGGGCCTTCTGCAAGCTGCCAGTGAAAAACACTTTTAATATGCATGTTATCTTAAGCTTTTGATGCTCATGTAAGACAGCATCAAAGCCTATCCCTTGCATTGAATCAGATGGGCATGTCCACCCTGTTCAGTCAGGGATGAAATTTTAAAGCGAATAGTAGCAAAATAAGAATTTTAGAAAAAATCCCAACAAAACAACTACCGGGAACCTACTGGGTAGAAATGATCTTGATGTTAACTCCTGAACTCAGCAGGTGATGCAAAAAATGAATGTGGTCCCTGATAGAAGACGATACACAGCTTCATTGAAGTCTTACCAAAGCATTCCCTCTACAGGGATACGTCAGTATTACAGAAGACGCCACCACAGCTCAGGGCTATGCTGCCACTTCCCTCCCTTCCCCGGAGAGGGGTGGCTCTTCCAAAGCCCACTCATAGGTGTGGGAGTGGGCAGAGGGGCAGGATTAATCCCAGTGAGACTCTCCCAGACCTTGGTTTTCTGAGGCAGCCTGAGAAATACACCCTGCTGCCTGTGTATCCAGACTGTGATCCAGTTTATATGCACTGAGGAGCCATCTCGAAGAACTCATACTCTATTAATCATTTACATGGGATATATCCTCTGTGGGGCTGGTATTTTCCCATAAATCAGCAGCAAAGCCTAATCCTTGATTAATGTTTTGGAATCCAGCACCCAAATTGCAACAATGGTAGCTCTCTTTTGTGAGAAAATGCTGTGTGACAACATAAAATGAGCAATGCTTCAAACTCTGCTATCAAGGCAGGCACCTCACTTCCAGCCTGATTAATCAGTATTTTCTGCCAGTACACTCTTCCAAGTAGCAAGGACCTGAAGAACCATCTTGTGTCATTCTTCCTTCTTTTCCCAGATCAGCTGAACCATCCTGTGAGAAGCCTTTGTGCCTCCATTTGCCCATCTGGCTGAGCAATGAGGAAAACGCAGTCTCTTGGAAGATTATGCAGCACTCCTTAATGCTGGCTTCTGGCAATATAAGTGGGCCATCCAGTTCATTCTCTTTCTTTATGAAAATAGTATGTTTTACCAGAGGATTTCATCTTGTGCCCACAAAGCCTTTTTTATTTTGTGCCCTGAAACTGCTAGTAAAATTCTACAATGCACCAACTCGTTTAAAGGACTTCAGGATATTCCAAGAAGGATTATGGTTGTGACCAGCAAACTCTTTGTCTCGCCAGAAAAACAGGTCCTCCAAAAGGCCTAAATAGCCTTTAAACATTGCTACAAAGAGTAGCATCCAAACTGGAGACCAGTGGAGATGAAGAGCTGTTCCTTGAATGAAGGCATGGGTTTTGGGAAAGAAGGGACAGGAAAAGCTTACAAATATGATTGCCTGGCAAGAGATACTGAGAATATAAAACCTGTGAATGAAATAGAAATGAGAGCTAGCTTTGAGGTGTAATCATGGCAGGCAGGAAGACAGTGATTGTAACAAACAATGGGACACTAAGGGACCCAAGGGTGTAGCCCCATCCCACTCTGCCAAGGCATCAGGGAAAAGACAGATAAGAAGATAGCCTTTAGAGTTTAGAACACAGAGTGATATGGTAATAGAGCAGTTCTCATAGGCTGTATGCAAAGTCTGTAGGTTTTGTATCTCATGTGGGTTGATCACTGTAAATTAGAATATTCAACACATAAGGAGATACAATGTATTGTAACAAGGTCCTCGCTCTCTTACTTTACCTCTCTTACCTCACCTCTCTTACCTTACCTTGCTTACCCCTACTCTCTCTCTCTCTCTCTCTCTTTGGGGCTTCCCCTCAGCCCAGGCTGGCAGCTGAAGGCCCTTTTTACCCACAACCCTTGCAATAAAACCACATGTTCTCTCAAGAGTGTCTCAGGTTTGCAGAGTTCCCTCTCCCTGCCATCCTCGGATGTTCCAACACATGGGCGGTGTGTGTTCTCAAGATGTGCCTTAAATGCTGTTTTCATTTCAAAGTGTCCTGCATTGACCCAAGAGATACACATTCACATGTTGGGTCCAGATCTGGAGGCTCCCTTGCAGGGCTGATGGAGCAATACCAAGTCAGATCTGTTGTAGAGGCAGCTACAGAGTGGGCATACACAGTATGTTTGAGCCAAAAATAAAAAGTGCATAAAAATCCCCTCATCCACAGTGTTTACTACCACTTCATTTTCACATGGAAGTTTATAACCATTTTGTACAATTCTAAATATGGAGGCTTTTCCCTCATCCCTGATCTGTACATTGGGAAAAGACTGGAAGGTAAATCCTAAGAAGGAGTACTCAATGGTGGTCTTACCTGGGAGCTGCAGGTGATTGACATGTCCAAAACACATACATAACAACTAGAGCAAAAGTTTCACTCCTAATTTAGTGTATAGTGGGAATCCAACTTGGTTGTGCAATCAGAAGGCTACATACAATATCAGAGTAATTTTTTTTTAAGTATTAAGAAAAATCTCCTAACTCCACTTACAAGATTTGAATCAGCTGAAGCTGTGCTGGGGAGCTGTCACATCCTCCACCATAATCTACCCAAAGAGGAGAGACACTGAGATTTTGGATTCAAACGTGTGCCAGGAAAATAATTTGACAGAACTTTTTCTGAACAGGTAAGAAATCAATCAGTAGCAGGAATAGAGAGACAGGAAGTCTGGATCAAAGTACTGGTCCCTGAATTGTCTCTTCCAGTGGTAAATACCAGATGCTGATGAGAATACTGTGAAAAACCTGCCCATAGGGTGAGTTTCCTCCTCTCTGCCATCTGGTACTGCTTGGCTTCTTCCCAGAAGCATTAAGGTTTACATCCCTTCCAAAAATATTTACCATCCTATCTACCATGGGAAGAAGGCCAGAGATGCTTGATATGTCTTTGCCTTTTGTAAATACCCCTTTTGTAAATACCTACACACGTGTTGCAACAGAGAGATAGATGGCAGAAATGGAAGATAAGAATTTACATCTGCCTTGGCATCACTAAACTGCAGCCCTCAGTTATCCTGACTTCAGCGTGCATCACTGGGGACAAATTCTGCCCTGAGTTACACACAGAGATCACAGCATAGGGGGGCCTCTGTGTGGGGGCAGAACTTGGTTCCTAAATACTGAGGAACTTGCAGGAGGTTATTTTGCCAGACAAAAGCACTTTCTGGTTTATAGTTGCATCTTTCCTGAATGTGCAGCACCCACCCACTGACAAGGCACAGGAATCTCCAGGAATTTAGACCCCTATCATTTGAGTCACTGGCGATTTAAACCCTGGCTTTGCCAAGAGTATATTCATATTACATGCTTTTTTTTCTTTTTTCTTTTTTTTTTTTTTTCTCTTTCCACATCCATCCTTGTTTCTCTTACAGCTCTAACAACCCCTCAGTTTTGGGGAGGCAGAGTGAATGCTCTTCCATGCTTGACAATGAATTTGTAACAGTTTCAACTGAATTATCTTTGACATCATTGGTTTAAAAACAGGAGAAAAAAAAATCAATGCAAGGATAGAAAAATTATCAGCACAGTTCCCAGGGACTGTTCAGTTTCTTGGCAAGCAGAAGTTGCAGCCCAGTCAGCCCCTGAGCATGACAGGTTTGCTCTGAACAGTCTGTGTCCTGGGGGATGCAGCAGCCCCTGGGCTATTCTGAGCTCCTCCACTCCACATTCACCCTCCTCTTCCCTGGCACAGCTCTGTGCTCAGGCTCAGCACTGCTGGCTCCAGCACAGACACCTTGCTATTCAAGCAGATGAGCCCAGTGGTATTAGCAGCATGAGGTAAATGCAACCTGAGTAATTCTGCAATAGAGAAAATAGGCAATGTTACACTATCCCCTGTCTTCATTACACACTGATTTCTCATTCCCAAATGAATAAATGACCTTTTAGATGTATTGATGCACCAGGGAATTATGAATATCTGGTTTTATACTATAAGCAGGGCCTGTTGCTGCCCTTCACTCAGTGTTAAAGAGTATTTTCTGCTTGCAAGACAACAATGCTGCTGAGGACCTAATTTTGCCTTTTATAGCTCAGTGAAGCCACTGGGATTTTATAGCAGATAAGAGAGGAGAGTCATGCCCTAAAATGCTGACACCACTTCTATATATCATAGAGATATCTGAATAATTCATAGTGTCAAGCAGCACAACTTAAAGGAACAGTGGCTTAAGTGACAACATCCAGTTTTAGTACATTCTGCACAAAAATTAATACCCCACAAAATTCTTTCTTACACAAAATCCATTATCAGTCTTTCCAAGGAAGAGCTGCAACCGTGTTACATGAAGTGGGGTGATACACAAAACATGGGGATTTCCTTGTGAGTTGACACATTACCCATTACCTTTGCTTTGTGTGGTATTTGAAATGGAATGAAATAAAATTTGGCCTGGATTGAAAAAAGGGACAAGAAAAAGTGCCCTTCCCCTTGGGCTCACCCTGGTGCAGAGATGTTGCAGACCCCAGGTTGCTGTCACAGGTCTCCAGGCTATGGATCACTTTCTGCTCCTTACAGCAACTGCCTTTCAAAATAACTAAGTCCAAAGCAAAGGCTGGAGATCAGATGTTTATGCTGCTGGTTCATCAGGAATCTGAGAATTCAGAGGATGTTTTGGATTGAAGCCAGACTCATGTATTGCCAAAAGGCCCTTACCATTGCCCTGAATTGAGTGAGGGAAAGCCCTCCAGGAAATCACACTTGCACTTCTGATATAAAAGTAGCACTTCCAGCTTTTCTCTCCTTGCATGTGTGAAAGTGAGAAATCCTCTGGAGGTTGCAGATCTGTTTTTTACTCTATTTTTCTCAGCCCACAGTTTGGACTGGTGACCCTTGCTGGGTCTGATACTTCAGGCTGGGTGCTGGGCAGGGGATGCCTTGAGAACACTGAACACCTTGCCAGCTCCGTGGTGTGGGGCTGAGAACCTCGTGATGTGCTCTGCAAACGTGAACCAAGCAGGAAGACAGTGTCATTTTAGACCTCCTAACAGGTGACCTCAGTCAACACACCTTTTGGAGTGGCTGAAATCCCCTTCCTGGCCTGAGTGACGACAGCAGGTCCTGGAGGCAGGTGACTCTGTTGCCTCTCTGCATTCTGCCCACATCTGCTGCCACTGCCAGGCAGAGTCACCATTTCCAGCAGAGATGCCATCTGCATATAAAGAGGAGGCGGGACACCACTCCCCACCCACGGGAGCCCAGGGGAAGTCCAGGTGATGTGGGGTGATCAGATTGCCAGGGTGAGGTGAGGAGGCACTTTCCCCACCATGGCACTGGCCGTTATTATATTTCCTGCGCTCTGTCATCAGTGTGATGAAGTCATTCCCACGGCTCAGTGGGTCACAGCAGCGTTGGTCTGGCTTGGGCTTTTCCCTCCAGCAAGCAGGTTGCCGTGCCTTTGTACTCACCGCTCATTATCTGCCGGCGGTTGTTTACCTCCGCTCCAAACCCGCCCCTCTCGGCGGCCCGCGTTATTGTCCACGGCGATGGTTGTTGCCGCAGAAGTAAAACTCTGAAAGTGAGGAATTAATTGCCTTAGGGCTCTGATCATTTTTAGTGGCGCGGAGATAATCTGTCAGACACAGGAACCATTCTAGTGCCGAGCAGCCAGAGCAAGCGAAATCCCCATATTTATAATCTTATTTTTAGTCCCTTCATTTCCAGAGCAAACAAACTCAAGGATTTACATTTTGGGTACAACTCGAGCTTTGTTTTGCAGATACTATTTTTCAGCCATGATGTACATTGATTTTGATAGCATGCAGGATGTACCAGGCTTAATTGATCAGTTCTGCTTGCACATTTGAGCTTATTTGTTGTACTCCCTGCTTTGCCTTCATTAGAAGTGAATGTAACGCTCAGGAAAGTTTCCAGAATTGACATCTCCAGGAACCAAAGTTCCAGCTGAACAGAGCAAATCAAAGCAAATTTCTTACGCCCACGTGCTCCCTGCAGCTTAACCCCTGTCCTTTAGGTTAGCCTTATTGCTGGGATCACCAACAGCATCACCCATGAGGACCAGTCCTATTGATGAGGATACTCTGGTCTGGTTGCCTGCCTGTTAAAATGTGCAGTGGACTGAACAACTCTGCTGGTGCTTCCAGCTGGGTCCTCTGGACTGGCTCTCTGATCCTGGGCTGGCCTTCTGGAGGCTCAGTAGGAGAAAATATGGCAGGGTGCTGACAAATAATGTAGTGCAACAAGGGAGCAGCACACATTGCCACCAGCAGAAGGCTGTGCACAGTCTGCCCATAAAGCTTCCAAAGCTTTACCTTAACTCTGCTATTTTCAGTAAGTCTACCTCTGGACTAGAAATAGTCCCACACAGTGAATTTCTCTGTGCCAAGAAAAAGAGTGGTAACTGCTATACATGGTACTCCTGTTTTGTTTGCAGCTGAAGCACCTGCAGAGAATAGTGAAGGAGGGAGGCTGTGAGAAAGGAAGTTTTCATACAACCTGAACTGGGAGACATATTTCCATGCAAACCCTGCGCAAGTAATGAAAAGAGAGAGAGGAAGAAAAAGAGGTGGAAGCTTCTTTGGCAGGCAATGTGTCTATGTTAGACCTAACTCCTTAGGGAGCAATAAAAACATCCCCCAGGAGCCATCACAGTGCTTAGGGAGCAGGAAGTAGTGATCAAAGTCTCCTGATCCTCCTGCACATGAGACAGCCCCTTTAGCCACTTTGGATCCCCTCAAGCCCACCTGCTGCCATCATCACCCCCAGAACCACGTCTGTGTCAGGTCTGTGATGGCAAAGGAGCTCCACCTCCCTTTCCTACCCCTTCATCACTGAGCACGTCATCATTGTTGCATGGTTTACTGTACAGAAGGATTGCTGTTGCTGCTCTGGCACAGATTATCCAGAGTAAAGTGTTCCTAGATGCAAGTTTGGCATTCTTGAGAGATCTGCTGATCAGAGAGGAAGCCTTTCTGCAGTCACTCTTACCTGCATGGCCTGGAGTCTGCAGCTGGGGGCCACAGAAGTTACTGTTGTACAAACTGTATAATAACAATAATAACAACAATTCTAATAGTAATACTAATACTGATATACAGAGGATTTGAGAGACATGCCAACTCTCTTCTTACTTACACCTTACCACCAACATCAGCAGCACTTCCCATGCTTTGAACCATGAGCAAAGGTCTCTCCTCACTGCCGGGGGCTGGGGCAAGGTGGGCTGTGGGAGCCACAGGTCACTGCTGCCATCCCTTCCCCTTCCTGCACACAGCAATGCTTTTGTTCTTCGCTTCACTTACCTGACCTGACAGACTGGAAAAGCTGCCGTGGGGCTTGGGAGGGGACCCTGCCCACTATGGAGCAGCAGACCTGCTGGAAGCAGCATTCCTACCAGAGCAGGAGCCGTTCATTTCCATAGGCAGAGCTCAGCATTGCCAGGTTGAAAGCAGGGGGAAAGGAAAGAGGGAGATGCAAGAGCTATTTTTGCATGTAGTATCTTCAGGTAACATTTTATTGCCATTTCTATCCCAGAAGCATGTTGTTTTGGAGCTTGTAAATACAGTTTGGCTCGTGCTCACTACTGAATACTATCTGGATCAGACTCCTGATAAATTGAAGCCAAAATGTATTTGGCTGCTGATATTTTCATGTATGTCCTCAGAGGAAGATTATTTTGCAGCCCCTGTACTTATCAGGTAAGTTAGACAGGCAAGCCTGCTCATTTTATTTTCACTGGGTGAGCTGAATCCTCTCTTAGGGTAAGTGAGAGCAGCTCAGCTAACTTGAAGGGATTTTATACCTGTCTATAATTTGGTGCCCCTTCCTTTGTCCCCCAGCTATTTTAAAAGGCCACACCTAGTGCTCTTAATAAGAATATAATAAAGACTTTTAGTTTGGAAGTACAGTGGGCACCGGGAGGCAAAGGGATGTGGGGGTGTAGGAGCCCAAGATGGGGATAGACCCTGCAGTACCTCCCTGTCAGCTGGCAGCCTGAGACAGAACTTTCTGGGCGCAGGAGGGAGCTTTTAGGTGCTGGACAGATGTACCTTTGCAAACCTCTTCCTTTAAATACACGATTTTGACACTAATGCGATAGACATCTGCTGGAAAAGAGTGGGCTGGCTCAAGGGAGGGGCAGTAATGAGATACCAGGCCTTTGTCTCTGAGTTACTTGTTCAGACCCAGGCGAGATAGGAGTGACTGGGAGTCGTTACTGCCTGACAGCTGCTAAATAGTCGGTGTCAGTTGGGCTGGTGTCTTTGGTCAACTTTCTCATTAACAGGTGTCCCCATCTCTGCACCTCAAAGAGAAACCAATTATCAGCCTCATCCCTGACAGGGCCTCATCCCTCCCTAGGTACCGAAACACAAATTACTTCGTCACCAGAGTGAGCTTGGAAATATGGTCCCAGCCAGGAATGGGAGTTGCTGATGGGGAAAAAATGTCTTATGCTATACTGCCCCTTCTCTTCACTGCCCCTGGGATAAACAGAAGGGTTAAGCCTTTAGAGGTACCAAGCCTTGTTGTTTCAATAACTTCACACACTCCTGCTCTTTACTGTGATAGTGCTAAAATACTTTGGTTTTCTTCTTAAATCTTATGGAAATTGTCCCTGTCCTTCCAGAGACCTGTTCAAGACAAGAGATGGCAGATCTGTATTTACAGCAGCCAAACAAAGAGAATGCAAACTAAGGAGATATATTTTTGATCACATCATTAAACTGCTTTAAGTCTTAGCCTAATAGTTTCATAAAAAAAAAATCAAAAAACAAAAAACAAAACAAAACAAAACAAAAACAAAAAAAAAAACAAAAAAAAAAAAAAACAAAAAACAAAAAAAAACAAAAAAAAAACAAAAACCAAAACCACACAACCTCAAGGCAACACCAGAAGTTTAAAAAACTCAGAAGTACAACTTTTATATATTTGTATCTGACAGCTGAAATGCAAAAGTCTTGGAACAGTAAGAAATGCAACTATGGCTTTAATGTACTGCAAATACTCTTTTGGCTAAGTAAAAATAGGACTTGCTTTCTCTTTCAGAAGGATCAGTCTTACATGAATATTAAATTCATAGGACAGAAAAAAAGTGAAATTAGTTTGCAGTTGATAAATGATATCATGTATTTTTAAAATAAAAATCATTATGGTAAGGAATTATATCATTATTTAGTACAAAACTTGTGATGAGAAGGCAACCTGGTGCCTAAGTGAGCTTAATATATCCTCTTCTCAGACTCCATCCTACAATCCTGCATAACTCTTGCTGTGAACCTAAAACACAGCAGTTGCTGCAGGGAAAAAAATGGACAACTAATGAAGGCTGTTGCCTGTCCACATGATACTTCATTAGCAGAATCACCAAATGAGATCCAGGTCTCAGATCAGTCATTGTCTTTCACCTGTCACATACCAGAGGTCAAACCTTGCTGAAGAATCACAGGGAGGGGTCTCCCAGGAAGCAGGAACACCAGAGAGGTGAGACATAAAAGTCTCCTGCCCCTGAGCTGAGCAAAAGTCATCCATTATATAAGAGCAGCCTAGATGGACTGAGTGGTCCCTGTAAGTCCCTTCAGACTGAAATATTCTATTCTATCACAATTTGCACACACCTGTAACAGTGGTAGCTCATGTCCAAAGCAGGAATAATGTTGAACAGCTCAAAAGCACTTTTAAAATAAATAGGGGAGACATCTTATTCCTGCTACAGAAAAATCAAAGAGGAATGAAAATAGAGTGACCATTTATACAGCCTTTTTTTTTTTTTTTAAATTCTTAGTGCAAGTTAAATGCAGGACTCTTGTTCTGTTATTTTTAAGTCACTGATTATGCTTAATCACCACTAAGAAGGGTGGTTTCCTTGTAACTGGGTTGGCCAAAAGAAAGCTGAAGTCTCTGAAAATAAGGGGGAAAAGGGAAATAAAATAGGATGGGAAGACAGGGTCCGTGTTACCTGAGGCATCGGGGGGAGAGCCACACTGAAGTTTGCTTTGCCAAATAGGCTCTGAAAAAGAAATCTTAAAGGACAGAGCAGCCTGAGGTGCTGGCAGCAGGAGACCCCATCTCCCTCATCCTCATTGCTCTGGCTGTGTCCACAGCCAGGTTTGGGCAAAAAGACCCCCAACTGCAGCTGGGGACTAATGGGAAAGATTCCAGTTTGGGTTTCTTCCTTTACACCACTTCTGAAGGTTTTACTTTCAGGCAGGTTATCATTTTCCTGCAGCCTTGGCAACACAGTAGTTCGTGTGATCATAATACGATTATTACTGTATGAGAACATGAAATCAGCCATGAATATGATAAGTAGTTATCAGTGTCCAACTGATTGTGTTATAACAATGCCACAGATAAGGAAAAACTTACTTGGCTTTTTCGTACTGGTTTATTTGGTATAATTTAAATTCTCTTTTTTTGTAGCCTTAAAAAAAAGGTGCAATTTTTATAGATAAAGTTCTTTGTGTTCAGAAATGCACAAAATCATCCCTAATACATTTCTCGTTTTTTATAAACCCCCCATACTGCTAATTGGGTGATCAGATAAAATTCTTATTCACACTGAAACAACTATAAAAACAATTTATTTACAACTGTAATGATACTAAAATTAAATTCAAGTGTGAGAGCTGCTTCTTGCTGAAGGTCTCTGAATGTCCTTCGAGTTTATAATAAGTTCTCATGGGACACATGAATTCATGCCCTTAATCCATTCTGACTTTAAAAGTCCAGCTTCTTTTATGAAATGTCTCATTATACAAGCTCTTGCTTCAGCAAATGTACTCCCATCACTTTTCTCTGAAGTCTGTTTAATACAACATCTTCTGAATTATTTAATGGGCAAATATATGGATTAAATAAAGCAAACATAACTACCAGAGCTTCTATATGCCTGACAAACTTTTGACCAAAACTTTCAGACTTTCAACAGCTGTCACATGAAAATCTCTAAGCCTCAGACCTGGTCAGCACTGTTGTCTCTGTGACACAGCTCAGCCATTCCTAAAGTTGTGGCAACAGGTCCTTAAAAGGGTCTCTTGCCACTCTGAAAAAATGACAAATCCCAGAAAAGGAGCAAGTCAGGGATCCAATCCTGGAAAATCATCTTGAGGCTAACAACAGAATCAATCAGTGCAGCTTTTTCCCTTCCCCAGTGTCTGATGAGGACTGACCAGGTAGACTCAGGGGTTGTGTCCACCCATTTCTCTGCTCTATTGCTTCCCAGTCTCCACTGTGTGATTTTCACCTTCAGCCACAGCTTTTTTCCTATGGCTTACATTTTATTCAGTGCTCTGAAATTCAATTCTAGATTACATTTCCATATTTTGGAGTGATATATAGTCCACAGTGAATGTTTACCCATGTACGTGTAAGCCAGTCTGGAGTCTGCCGCTGATTAATTTGAGTTTAAATCTGCATTTCATTTCTCCTGACCTTTGAAATCTCCCTCATGGCTACTCATCAGGAAACCTTGATATGATAAATTAGAAATTCTTTTAGATCTTGGATCAGACTGGAATAATAATCATGCCACTTCCCAAATACCAATTTCAGGATTTGTTAGTCTGTTTCCAGAAACTGTGGATCATTTAAGTCAAAAGAGTTGCAGATATTAAACTGGAAACATTTCTGCATGTGAGTTTAAGAGCAGAAAAAAGTTGCCTTCCCTTCCCATGGCTCTTTCAAACTTTAAAAGCCAGACATTCTGACCAGAGTTTTAGATTATTAGTGACCCTTTTCTGAGCTGTTCTGACCCCATGGCTTCTTCACATGCCTTGATTAGTTTTATTCATAGCTGAAACTGAAACAAAAGCAGAAGTCAGTTGAAGAAGTCAGTCTGCATTTGTTAAAGCAGAGAAATTGAACTGCTGTTTTATTATTCATAACAATTTAGGTGCAAATAAAGAAGGTGTGGAAGTCTGAAAAAGATGGTCACAGAGCAGCCAGGAGGTTTGGGACCCTGTGGCAGCAGAACACTTAAGACTGAGGGGAGTGAACCCGTACCCAGGAGACACACGGGTGGTACATGACTTTTAAATTGTCTCTTTTCCCTAGCAGAGGGATACACTCTTTAGGAAGAAGTCTTAGAGCCTGTAGCTGACCACCACCAGCCATAAAGATAAGTTGCTAAATGGGCAGAGATAGTGGGAAAGAAAAACTTGCACAACTTTAATATTTTACTAATTCCCTTCACTGGAATAATTTGGATTCCTCTCTACAAGTAGTCCATCAATGAAAGAGGCATCTCAGTGCCCCAGCAAATGAAGACAAAAAATTGTTTTCAGTCCCAAGGACCTCATCATCCAAACAACAGTGCTGTGTTTTAGAGCTCTGGCTTATGAGCTGTCTCTAAACTCCATTTGAGTGATGCACCCTGGCTGCATTATCCATGATCTTTTCCTTTTTTAGTAGGTTATTTTCAAACTTTTCATGTGGAAGCTTGGATGACAAAGTATCCTGGCTACAATCCTGGCCCAAATGAAGTCAAGGACTGTGCTGCTATTGACTTACATGGCTGATGATTGTGCCTCTGTGATCTGCAGAAAACAGGACTGATTTCTCACATCTGAATTTATATTGGAATTTTGTTTCTCGTTTGGTGTCAAAATAATGGAATTATACCTGTGTTAAACAAGATGTTGGCAGTCCTTCAAGTGAGTATACAGCAGACAGAAAATAATTTCCCCTCTAAATGCCAGTAAACAAATTTTCATAAACATACTTCACAAAGGAATTCAGTCTAGTTTCAGCAAGGCTTCATGGACCTCTTCCTTAATGAACCATATGACACAATTAAATCTTATCACATAGCAGATGAGACCAGTTCCAAAATTTAACTTGATAATACTAAGTACACGCAATTAGCTTCTTAGAAATTCAGCATTCTTGGTCTGATTTGCCAGTTAACTTTGCATTTTTACAAAGATATCTTGAATCCAACATCCCAGAATAAAGTAAATAATAGGAGTGACTTAATTTGGGAGCTATTAGAAAAGTAACTTCACTTGATATGCATCTGGGTTTGCAGCAAAGTACTTTCCCACTGCTTTTGCAGCAGAAGGTTGCTCCTTCTGACACTTAATGTAATATTTTACTTTAAGGTTTCAACAGTCAGTTATTTGGCCTGGGCAATTGCACCCCCAGCAAATACAGTGAAAGGATGGGCTTGAAAGCAAGATTTGCATCTTAGAGCTCAGTAGGAGTTTTGCAATAAATATCATGGGTTGGCAGTGTTCCTGTAAGTTGGCACTTAAAGGAAAGACAGTTAAGAATACATTGTGTTTACACTGCAAAACTATCCAGACATAAAAATCATCATTTCAAGCATTTTAGTATTTTTAATCCTTCTAGTCTATTTATATTTATTTATATTTCTATTATAATCTATTTAATATTTATTCTATTCTATTCCTTTTTATTCCTTTCTATTCCTTTTCATTGCAAGATTTTTTAATCTTTTCAGTGATGTACTGGATTCCTGTACCTTGCTGATATCCAGGACATGACAGATTTGTGACAAGGTGGCACTGGATTTTGGGAGCTTGACTTGCATTTCATGCCAAAGTCCTAGTCCTGGAGATTTCTGGTCAGCAATTACAAATGCCATAGAAATATCACAAAACTGCTGACTACATAAAAACTGTATATGTTGCATGATTCAAATTCAATCCATGGGGCTATGAAGTCTCTGAAATGGCCCCAGGTGATGTGAAAGCTCAACCCTGACGAGGTGGCAGAGCTTGTGTGACCCAGTTTCAAAGGCTTGGTGCTGCCACAGGGTGGGAGGAGACTGGCAGACCTTCCTTTTGCCCGAGCCCAGAAGAATTCCCTTTGCATAGGAGGAGTTTCTCTCTTAAGGGAGAGCTCAGATGTATAATCCAGAAGGATGTTACATTAATAGGGGGAAATAGGATGTCAGGCATGGAGCAGGCGCCGTGTGCGCATGTGCCCGTGCGCAGGAGGGAGCGGGCTGGCTGCTTCTGCAATTTTGAAGCATTTCTCTAATGGCAACAGACAGATAGCCCAAGCATATATTACTGCTCCTCTGCTTTGTTGCTCATTGCCCAGACAATGTGGTGATAGGCATGGAAAACTGCCCAGGGAGAGAAATGCAGCAAAAGCCTCAGTGTCCTTTCCTACGCCCACATCTCTTCTGCAATATTTGCCAAAGCAGACAGATGCCCAGGCATCATCCTGTATCAGCCCACCCAGTGATCTCAAAGCAAAAAGCATAGGAGTAATCGTAAGGCACAAGGATGTTTTGTTTTGCATGGAGCATATCTCCATTTGATAGTAACCATTTTAAAGTCTGGAAGAATTTTGCACTCACTAAGCTGATTTTACAAGCAAAGAGAAGTGCTTGTCAGCAAAGGTTAATGTAGCTGTCACTGCAGGAGAGCCCTGTGGGTAGAAAGAGTCTCATCTGGCTGCTTTTTAAAGGGCAAGAGTCATCACTGTGAAGGAGGAATTTTTCCATTTCTAGGAACCTTTCACATGGTCGTAGTGAACTCCTGCATCAGTTACCACTTCTCTACAGTTTCTCTATTTTTATGATTATCAATATTTGTGTATATTATATATATTTAAAGTCTAATAAGACGTTCATGTCCAAAATGAATAAGTCTTTATTTGAGAAGATGGAAAGAGAACTTCTGTGTGGTTTTATGGCTTGCACTGGTACAATATTAGAGTACTGTGAAGTATAAAAGACCTGTTTCCCCTTTTTATTGATGAAAAAAGGGGAAAGAAGAGACTAAGCACTGAAATTAGGCTACATACTCTAACCTCCTGCCTTGGGTATCCCAAGCATCTTTAATTCATGGTGGTCTCGTCATAAGGGAATTGAATCCAAATCTTCAGCATTCAGACTATCTGCAGTAGCTGGGTGGGCTCAACCCTCCTTAAAGCATCAAAGGTGAGATCTGTACAGTTATGGGCTAAATACTCCTAATTCATGTACAGTAGTTGCAACAGAGAGGGATTTGGCTGCATCAGGCTGGCCTGACCATGGAGGGTCTCACACTGGAGACATCCAGACCCTGTGGTCAGCTTCCATTTACACCTCCAGGCTCTTGCTGGCACAGCCAGGGGACACACACTCCATGTAAGAGCAAAAAGCCAAGAATGATCCTGGGAGTCCCAAAGAGCAGATGGCTTTATTTCCCCCTGGTTACCAGGAGATGGAGTCATGCCACATGAAGAATCAGTGCAGGCAATGCTTTGCCTCATAGAGAGGATCTTTAGTGGAGATACTCAGGAAATTTTCTCTTGGATCTTACAAATAAGAAAGTAGGCAATGCTGAATGCTTGGATGAAGAGGCATGGAGGGGAAGGCAGCTAAGTGTGGGCATTCCCTTGTGAGGACAGTGCTGTGAACAAGTCAGTTTCCCAAGCAAGTTAATAGAGGCTAATAAAGATGCCTTTGGATGCAGCTCACATGGCAGCTATTTGTATGGTAACAGCTCTTAGGTGTTTCTGAACTAGATTTGAAACAAAGACTCTGAGGTGAAAACCTGGATTTAGATCCACTGGAGACCAAGCCACCATAATACACGTCACATAAAGAATAAATAAAAATATTGATAGTTCACCCAGATCCATCCCATTATCTCTGCCATATCAGATACCGGAAATATCCATATGGTAGCAGGTATGCATTGGACACCACAATTTAACTGAGAATTTGTTGACAGAAGAGTTTGTACCCTGACAGAACTTCCTGCATGAAGGCTCGGAGCAGCTACAATGATTTGCATTATCCCAACAGCTCAGCTGTCTCCTCCAGTGGAGCCCAGAGGCAATCCATCCTGGAGTACCTCAATGCCTTCCTTGGGCTTTGAGTGACTCTTGAAAGGCCACCTTCTCTGCTCCTCAATCCACAGCCTTTAGGAGCAGTAAAGCTGAGAGGCCCTGAGAATCTGTTCTCAGTCAAGGGATAAATGGTGGTTATTTCATGGAGCACTGCCTGGGTTGCATAAAACAGAGTCAGCATTTAGAAATAGCACTGGATCCTCCTTAGCTGATGAATAGCCAAAGCACCAGGAGCAGGGATGCTTTTTTCACTGCTGTGGCTTGCTCAGAGGGAATTTCCTTCTGCTCCTGACCCAGATGTTGATACAGTGAACAGGGCTCTGCTCAGTCTAGCTTGGGTTACTGCAGCATGCCCCAAGGGCATCCAGAAATAGCAATGCTGTGTGATCTCCAGTGACCTCCCAGTTATCTCTGTGTGAAAATCAGGCTGTTAATTTTGACATGTATTAGCTGTAGTTAGTTCAAGACCTCCTTACCTGACCTCCCCTTTGTTTGACTGCTGGGGCTGTGGGACGTGATCATTTCCCAGACATGACCTGTTCAGGGCTTGTGGCAGGTCACTGACAGGGAAAACCCCTTTGCTCCTGAGCTTTGCTCTCTCCTGCCTGCAACAGACAAAGCTGACAACTCCTGACATACATCAGGTCCACACTGAAAATGCTGCAGCCAACACTGAGGCCAGGGAAGAGCCAAGAGTAGAAATTCCTTTAAACCCATGTACCTTTACAGCAACAGATACTATTGCTCATGAATTAAATGTGAAATAAATATAGCTCTCAATTTGCAGGTATTTCTAGCAGATCTTAGAAAACTCTGCAAAAATAAAAATTCTGCACCACACCTTGAGTTTGTGCCTGTTGATGAGGTTGTGCCTTTTTGGCTTTCACAGCTATGTTTCTGCAAAGCTTTTAAAGTGCCACATCTGCTTTTGAGCATTTTGAACTATGTCAGGTTGACTCATAAATCATAACTGATATACAGACTATGAGACGTTTTGCTTATGGCAAAATAACTCTAAGTGTCTGAAAATGCCATTCTTTCAAAACTTAGTTTTTAATTCCATGATTTAGGTCAATAGGAGTTTAGAGCTGGAATTGCAAAAGTCTAGAGGCACATACAGACAGTGGAAATGCCAAAGATGTTGAAGCATATCAGACACTGAGCCTGTGTGGACTCCAGTGGCAGGCAGGCACCTAACCCACTTGGATTTGGAAAAGGCCATCATGAACTTCCTCTAGAATTAGGCTGTGAGAGAATTTAGTAGTCTGCAATACTGTTGCTCCATTACAGCCTTTTCTTCAGGGCAGAACAGCAACAGAAAAGGAAACAATCAGAACCTGCTCAGAATTTCCCTCAAGTTTCCAAGGACTGCACCCAGAGCAGGTTTTAGTTGCAATGTTCCCAGACCACTGTAGCATTTGCTGCTACCAAAAGAGGTACTTGAAGACATCCCACAGTGGCAGATAGCCCACAGCAGTTCTGGGGGCAAAACCTCCTCAGCTTTGGGGAGGGAAATGATCACATGTGTTTTTTCTTGACCTTGCCCAGAGAATGCGACAGAAAAGGCACCAAATCAGTGGTGGAGGATCATGGTTGTCTTGGCCCTTAAATGCAGCACTACTGTAAACAAATTGAAAATTTGCATATACCCTTATCAGAGAAAGTTGTTCTTTGAGTATTTCATGAAGACACTGGATTGATACCAGTGGCAGTGTGGTTACCAGATGTCTGCTGGTACTGAGCAGATATGAAAGGGAAGTAACTACCCAAGAGCTGCCAGATTGGTTCAGGATTCTCCAGGTATCCTACAGTATGCATGGTCTGCACAGCCACGATCCCTGTTTCTCCAAAAAAGAGCTCACTAGAATATCCACATGGACTTTTGCAACTTCTTTTTTTTTTCTTTCCTATTTTGTCCTTCCTCAAAATTTGTTTGGCCTCTAGGTATGTTTTTTACGGAATACATGTCTGAGAGCTTGGTTGAGCTGTCAGTGTTATACACCTCATTTCTCAGAAAGATTTCAGAAATACTAAATTTGTAATATCTCTGGGTTTAGACCAGCATCCATTCTTTGCTGCATGACCTGATTACTTTGGGGAAGAGTCTTTCAAGTTTCAGCTGGCTTTTATTGGCTATGACTCATATTTTCAACTATAAGAAAATATCTGAACAACCTGTTTATTAGCTTTTTGTCCTTCAACAGGGGTGCTGTAATAGCAGCATTGGCTGCTGCTAGCTTTCTTCCAACAAAGTAACATTTTTGTGGTTCTTAATCAAAAAAACTTTATTCTCTCCAAACTAGAGATGGAACTGAATGATCCTTGGGACAAAGGCCTGGATCCAAATGGGATTTTTTCTTTTGAGTATGGACTCAAGCTATGATTAATCACCTTTTCTTCCAGTGGAATATACTAGCTTCTGTAAGTGAGCTTTTTCGCCTCACAGAGGGAAATGAAAAAGTGGGGTATTTTATTATGCCTTGGATCACTGATGAGGAAAGGTTCATTTGTACAATTCACTGAGCAAGTCTTTTGGTCTATTTCTTGTTACAGACAAATTATATGGTTATATGTTAAGTTACAACACAAAGTATTCAGACGTTACATAAAATCAATACAGCTCTTTCTGAAAAGAAACATACATTTTAATGTCTTTGTTTCTCTTGTGACAAAAAAAGCAAAAAGATGCATGTACTGTAAAACAGAGAGAACCCATTCAAGGGTTGTTACTTATTGTTCTATTGCTGTTACCGCAGGGAAAATAGTAGTAATTTTTAAAAATCATTTCTGCATGATCTGCTTTTGTGTGAACTGATAGGAAAATACATTCTTTCTGCACATGCAACACATAAGGAATGTTTACTGCCCATATGGTCTCTTGGGGGCTCTGACATTAGAATTTCTATGGTAGCAAGTTGAGAGCAAAAAAAGCAATTATCTGCGTGCTCTAAAACTGTGATGTTTTCATCCTGTTTGTGCATAAAATGAGCATAAGGGCAGGAAAAGCATTTAGCAATGTGTCACCTGTATGGGAATCCTGGATATTATACACTATGGTTGAGCTCTGCTGATTTACATCCTCTGCAGGATTGCCCCAGTGCTTTGTACAAAAATCTGCCCTGACACATGACATAGAGCCCAGAAATGTGCACCAAAGGCTACTGCTGAAGGTGCTTCATCACAGCACGATTAAAGGATGTGATGGACTTGCGTGGTTCCATTAGAAGGAGAAATTAGGTCTTTGATGCTGCAGCAGTTTGTTTCATTTCACATCTGAGTCATCCCAGCATGTCAGGACACAGCGGGATTTCCGCTTATCGGATCCTCTGGCAGAATTCCCCGTATAGCACACGGTGCTGCCTGCACTGGGCTGGCTCCCCAGGCCTCTTGCATTAAACACTTCCTCAATACCAAAATGCATTGGTAGGCCTGTCACAGCCAGTGTGACTTCAGCTCCTTGTGCTCCCTGGAAAGTCACTTTGAATAGAAGATGCCCCTTTGTTTTTGACTGTGCTATAAAACTATTCTTTGATCTTTCCTAAGGTTTAATATATTTTTTCAATTGTTTGTGTAGAATAGTAAGAGCTGTGTGAATGAGCACTCTCCACACCAGTGGATCACAGACTGCCTAGCATGGGTTCTGTTCAGGCATTACTCATATTTTGGGTTTGTGTGTACAGGCACACACACATTTTCCTTTATTCTCATAATAATAATCTGTCCTCCATATCTCCACCTGTAAGAAAATGAAACACCAGAAAGACAAATGAGGAGCAGAAGATGAATGATGATTTCTCAATGATGAGCATTGAGAAAGCAAAGAATAATTTCCTTTGAGAAGAACTATAACCCTGTATTTAATTCCTGACTGTTAAAATTTTAGGGATGGTGTTCACAGCTGACCAAGGTATGAGCAGGGTGTCCTTTGGCTATTAAAGCTCAGAGCATTATGCTCCCCTTAAGGATGGACCTCCAGGCATGGGATCTAATACTGGTCATTTGATCAAATGCAATTTGTTTACATTTTTAATCAATGTGCTCAGATTCACTCATTCATGCCCACAGTCCCATGAAGACTAACAAATTCTAATGTATGCAGAAAGAGTGAAAAAACCCAGGATGTTGCACATTCGAGGAGCTCAGTTTGAGGTACATAAGGAAGTCTCTTTGAGCTGCAGGGTACCTACAACTATCAGTTGCTTCAATGGTCACTAAAGATTTCAGGATTCATACCTCAAAGCAAGCAACGTTTTTTAAATGTAGTTTTTTGTACCTAATGTTGTGTAGCTTGCAAGCAAATACTGAATTTTCACACCTGGCTTTTTCAGTTTCATCCATCAATAAAAAATTTAATTTTGATTTTTAATTAAAGTCAAGAACTTCAGTGGACTTCAGTGGGAATAGGAGCAATCCAGTACCTTAACAAAAATACCAATTAAAAAGCCACCAAAAAATAAACTAAAAAAAAAAAGGACTTGTTTCCAATAGCTGATATAGAGCACAAAATATTCAATTGATTGATTCAGCCCATTAGGCACAAGAATAAGCATTCAAATTAACCAAATTAAAAATGAGTCATTTTAATACAAAAATTTCTGAGTACCAAATTCTCAAACTACCATATGACCTTGGAGAATACTGCTTAAGTCAAACTTCATCCCCATTCTGTGACTGCTACACAGATGTATGTTATTGCCCTCGGGTAGGAACAAGGGCAGCTTCAAATTTAACATGTCAGGTCAAGGGTAACTATTCCCCTTCTGAGTATAGTCTCTAGTGATGGTTCAGCAGAGAACTCATAAAAAAAGAAAAAAAGGTGATTAAAAATATCAATAAACTACACCTTGAGAGATTGCCATGGGGTGGATGAGCATTGACTGCCCTCATTTTATGAACGGGAGAATCCAGGCAGAAACACAGTATCTTGGGAATAGTAAGTTAAATCTCCAGGCAGAGCTGGGATGAAAAGCCAGAGCTGTGTGCTCTATCCATCACACCACAGATCCCTCAAATGCAGCCCATGAGCTCCTACCTGTGGCCTGGGAAGCCTCAAAACTTAGCTCACAACAAGCTGTAAAATAAGCCATATTTAATTGAATGATCTCGTTAAAGGAGCCAAGGCAACTCCAGTCTCTGCTTCAGCACTGTCTTGCCTATGAAATGCTATGCAGTCCCAAGTCTGAAGGGTACCCAAAAAATTGCCCTGCCCTGAAAGAGCAAAACAGTGGTAGCTCTGGCATGGGGAGGGGGTGTATTTTAAATGCACACAGAGGACTGCCAAAAGGTATTTTATGCTGTTTCTCAGTGATGAGCAGACCAAGTCTCTAGTTCTTGTTCTACAACTCACTGCTAAATATGTACAGTATTTAATTTTCCTCTCATTTCTGAAACATTTCATGGATGCCAAACTAATCAAGAACTCCAATAGCAAATCAAGAGGCTATAGGATAAATCTCATTATCCAGAATATGTTTGGCTACTGCAATCCATTCTTTATATATTAAGCATTGCTTCAGTGTTAATTAACAGTGTCTAATAATCATTATAAACACTGAAACAACAGTCACCGTTAACCACAGGAATAAAAGATTAGCTGGGATGAAGAAGATGTCTTTACATCAGGTTTATTATGCAATATGGAGTTGCATAACTGCATACTCATTTTTTGCACGGCTCGCAAACTTTTCAGGGGCAGTAACCTGATCATGTGCTTTCCAAAGTGCTTGTGAAGCTTGTCCATGAAAAAAGTGGTTTTAAGTGGCCAAAAGTAAAAGAGCAGAGAATTCTCAAGTGAGATCATCGGGTATTCTGGTTGCCTGCACATTTGGAGAGTTTTGAGTGACCTTAACAGCACTTATATAAGCATATGGAGAGAAAATAAACTTGTTTTAAATGTGTAACACATATGGTCTCCTGACAGGATGTTCCAAGCCATGCAGTGATTTTATAGTCCACATGCACAGTACAGTAGTTCTTTGGTCTCAAAGCAGGAGTCAGAAATATTATATCAGCATGAACTCCATTCTTTGTCTTTGAGGGGCAGTCAGTGTGTTAATATTAAAATAGACAATACACTTTTGATAGCTGTGTTTAACAGCAAAAAAGTGCCATCTGCGTGGGACTAAATCTTATTTTCTGATAACACCACATATGATATGGCTATATGATGTGTATGTGGAATAACTGCTTTCCTGGGGTGTGCCATGAGGAACTTCAGGGTAAGGAAAGTGTCCTCAGTAGTTTTATTTCAGTTGGGCAAGAGAGCATCATTCTGAGTGCTTCACAGAGCAATGTCACCTGGGCTGCCTAGGGCCACACCGTGTAAAGACTGCACCAGACCTCTTCTTTCCATCCTCAAAGCTAAACCTAATCAGTCTCAGCCCAGGATGAGATTGACAAAGGACGCAGAAGCACCAGCTGTACTGAAGTTGGGTTTTCTTGTTATCCAACATGATCATCAGCCACATAAACTCCGAGTGCTATTATTCTGTCTTGTTTGGGTCATACAAGAGCCTCGGCGACAGAACCGAGTCCAGCAGACATCACTTGAGGGGTGGGTCTAAGGAATCAGTTCCCAGTACGATCCACTCTGGTGTGGATCCACTGTGTGACACCCGGTGCCGCCTGTCCAGCCAAGTACCTGCCCGGTTGCGCTCTGGGCGGAATCAAAATAAAATCGCCCGTCCAAAGCCAGCACGGAGACAA
>JANPWX010000050.1:1635291-1663194 GCA_024734555.1 Trochalopteron elliotii
TCAAGCCGCCGTTCCGGCCGCCGCGGGGCCTCGCCTTCTGCCGCCGCTACGCCGACTTCGGCTGCTGCGACCCGAGTCGCGACCGCGCCCTGCTCCAGCGCTTCTACCGCCTCAGTGCCCGCCTCGACGAGCGCACCTACGCCGCCTGCGCCGGGCACCTGCAGGAGCTGCTGTGCCAGGTGAGACCTCCGGGACTCCCGGAGCTCCTGCTGCACTGAGGGGATCCCGCCCCGCAGGGTTCAGCCACACAGGGGTCTTCCAGTGCGCAGGGGACATCTGCACCCGCACAGGGGTATTCAGCCCCTGCACTGAGCTCTGGTGTAGGCATGGATGCTTCTGCCCCATCACAGAGTTTTGGCCCAGGTGTGTGTGCATCTGCTCATGCAGGGCTGCATCGAGCCCGGGTAGGGATGCTTTGGCCCAGACATGGGTGCATTGATCCTATGCACTGGTCCAGGCACAGGGACTTTGGACAGTCCAGGGGAGTGTGAGCTGTGACATTAATTCCCAAACCCAGACTGCGGTACCCACCCACAGGTGCATCAGCCATGGCATTAGCGTCTGGGCACAGGCATGGGTACATCAGCTCCCACATCGGTGCATCAGGGATAGCACAGCAGCCTAGGTACATATTCCCAGGCACTGGAAGGAGTGACTGTCCATCATCAAGTATCCCAGTGGACTTTTTGTCCTTTGGCACTTGTCTAAAAGAGGAACAGGGATATTGCTCTTCTTCAGTTTAGGAGCAGCAGTCTCTGAGATAGGTACTTGGGCAAGTTACAGTTTGCAGACTGTCCTCACCCTCCCAGGGTGAGGACACCAGACCTGGTGAAGAAACCCACAGGGCACCTGCCTGCACAAATCTTGCTCCTTGTTATCACCAAGTGATGGGGTCAGGTCGGTTTTTTTGTATTGGATTACAGCACTTTTAGCATGTGCCAGGTGCTAATAGTCCTGGTGATGGGTGCAGAGTAATGTCTCGGAACCTCTGTGGTGACCATCCTGCACAGGGGGGAATTTCCACTCAGAGCTGATGTTCTGGGGCCAGATATGATATTGGGATGATCACAGTCTGCACAGAGCAAAGTGTCTGACCCTATCATCAGTGGAGGCCTCGCATGTATGAAAATGCCCCTGAGACAGAGCAGTGGCAGCTCAGCACTGTGCAAGTGTAAACCTTAAATTAATTCAGACAGTGGAGTCTTGTCTGCCATGCTCAGATGGCATCAAAATACCATTTCAGAAATCCTGCTCTTATCATTTTGCCGGTACCTCTTGGGTTCCTTAAAGCGTGAAGAGAAAGACAACACTTTTCCTCACCAGGTTCTAGAGAACTGACTTTTATTTCATCTCACATTGTACTGGAAGCAAAAAAACATCTGAATATATTTCTGAAACAAGCAGTGTGTAAGAGTCCATTCACAGATAGGAAAACAGTTAGCAGTGTGTGCTAAGCACTCCTGTTTCTGGAAGTGATAACTAAGTCTCCTGTGTTCGTCAGAAAGCCAGCCCCATTGAAAATGTCTTCAGAAACAGGGAAATATTTCATTGTGGGAGCAATGATTCACTAAAATGTTCTGATGAGCTCAGTGCATCACCAGCCCAGATGTGGCTACAAACCACTGCCTCTGGCTGCACAAGCACGTCATGGAAATTCAGTCATTGCAAACACTCTAGAACATTCTGCTTCTATTCATTCATTGTATATGCAATTTATATCCTAGACCTGAATTAATAAGTGTATCTCTGTGACTTACTCAGCATGCTTCTATCTCTTTCTGCTCGCAATTCATGATTTCTCTCAAACGTGATCAAATTACATTGACAAGTGTCTCAGTTTGTGCTTGCAGATTCCTGCTTTTTCTTGAATTCATAGAATAGTTTGATTTGGAAAGGACCTAGTCCAACCTCCCCTGCAATGAGCAGAGACAACTTTAGATCAGATTGCTCAACCTGTCCTTGAATGTTTCCAGGGATGGAGCACCTATCACCTCTCTCGGCAACCTGTTATGGTATTTTACCACCCACATTGTAAACAACTTCTTTCTTAAATCTAATCCATTTTGACCCTCCTTCAGTTTAAAGCCATTATTTCTTGTCCTATCACTATGCTGCCTTGTAAAATGCCCCTCTCCAGCTCTCTTGTGAAAGGTGCCCTAAGATTACCTTGGAGCCTTCTCTTCTCCACCAAACTGCAAGAGCAGTTGCCTCACTCTGCTTCTTGGGGAACAGCTTGCTAGTGGGCTTGAGTTTCCAGATGGAGGTGGTCAAGGAATGCCTGGGATGATATGGAAGCTAAACACATTTCTGAGGAGTCCTGTTGTTTCCTCCAGGCTGATAGCAGCAGTAAATAAGACATTGTCTGATGTGGGTGTTCCATCAAATTCAGACTTGGAATTCCCCAGATAAGGAGCTGCCACTGAATTACTGGAACAGACCGGATGCATTTGGCTAGCCTGAGTTAGCGTGGCTTGTTTTGTTTTCTGATGAGTTATTTTCATAGTACAAACTTGTTCCAGCCCTACTAAAGTAACTGATCATCTGCCCATTAGTTTCCTCGGTCTTTGGACCACAACAGAGTTTAAAATTAATGAACAGACAGCATCATTTAGAAATGACAATTTAGATCTAATATTGATCCTGGGCTCTGAGGCAGAGCTTCTTGGTATTTTGAGTTATGTGAACATGACAGGATGATGTGAAGGCTAAAGGACCACAACATTTGCTTCAGAAGCAAAGAAATTCAGCATAAGGCATGAGGCTCTGTCTCCTCCAGAATAAAATTTGGAAAACGTTTCACATGTCTTGAAAATACCCTAGGACATGCTTAGGTACTTTCAGGCTAGTGATGGATCTCTGAATATCACTGCCAGTGCAGTGCTGCTTTAATTAGCTGTATGCCAGGAATGTTGTAAGGAGGGAAGAAGTCGCCCACAACTTCTATACAGACACACCCGAGGCTGTGGTGAACAGCCTGCAATGTCAGAGACAGGGAATCCATACCTCTGGGATATTTTTATTTCTGATCCTGAAGCCAGGGCATTGCTTTGTAATGCATAAGATCCCTGCTTGCTTTGAAAGAGGCTTTCAGACAATGAAGTACACCTGAGTACTCAGGTGAGGGGCCTCCTCTCTCTCTATAGGAAACATCCATAGGCAACAACAGATTGAGCTCCCACCCAGCCCTCCCATCAAATTCCCTTTCTGTCTCATTTCAATTTGTTTTTTAAGACAATTTTTTCAGTCATTACAAGTGAATTGACAAATGCTCTGTCTCTTTCTGTCCCTGGCACACCTCGTGTAACCAAGCCGAGTGTGTTACCCAATCTGCCTGTGTAATTTCAGTGCTTTGTGTCACAAGCAATCTTCTTTTTACCACATTAATTGCTGCTCATTTGAAAGCATAATAACCTTCATTTTGCAATGAATGGCTTGACATTCCAGGAGGAAAGCTTATTGTACACTAATGATCTGTTATATGGCCTCTCAGTTTATTATGGTATGTAATGGAAAATAAAATAAAAATTAAATATTGTGTATGCTTATCAGCTAATTTAAACAGTTCAGAATCTCAGATGTTATATCTTTTCAACTACTGAATAGTGTTGTAATCTGCATTAAGAAATATCTCCCTATAGATCTAGAAACAGCTCTCTCTTTTTTAATTAAGCTGGTTTTGCTTAGTAATAGAAGAAGCAATGACAGATAGGAATTTATAAATACAGAATTTATTTAACTAGTAGTTTCTTTTCTGACCATTGTTGCCTCAGGTATTTATCAAAATATAACTTTGAAAATTATTGAGCCTCCACAGAGTCATGCTGCACTATTTGAAGAGCACTTTTGAGGTACTTGTTGGGAAGATGCATTATAACTGGAAAATATTGTGTTTATTACAAGCAAAAACCCTTGCAAAACAGAACTGAGTCACTTCAGTCAGTTTGTAACTTGCAGACGGTTTTACTGGATTGCAGCTTTTCATAAGGAAAATGTGTCCGTAGGAGTTCTCATCATGGAGATTACATTGAGTTGTGTGAACTTGATCCAGTCCTTAAGCAGATTTCCAAGGCTGCACCTTCCATAAACAAGGGTTGAGCTGCAGGTGCTGCCAGTGGGCCTTGCCTGGGTTATGGCCATTTTGTGCTCACTGTCTGAAATCCTGTAACCTCAGCATCCCTCACAGAACCCATGTCATGATCATGAGATGCCTTTCACCACTCCTGGCTGGGGATATAACTATATGTAGACAAAGGTCCACCAGCAAAGGCAGCTGGACCCAAGCAAGGATGGTGTCCTCCCCACCTCCTCCGCTTTCACATCCCACCCCTTCCAAGCTGTAAATCACATCCATGTTTGAGGTGCATGCTTGGCTTATCAGATGATGAGGTGTGAATGTCCCAGGCTTTGGTCCGATGGCCTTTCCTATTCTATTGTCAGTGTGGAGATGCAGGGCCTGAATCTTCTCAGATAACTCTTTGGTTTCACTTCTGTTCTGTGATGGATCTTATTATTTCATAGATAAAGTCAGAGCATCCAAGGAAGAAAAGTGTCCTTTTCCCCAGTACAGTCTACTAGGGCGATGTAGCAACATAGGCATCATTGCAGGTTTTTTTTTAAAAAGTTCTGTGGTTAGAATAAATGAGTAACAGCTTGAGGAAGTCAGCTTTCACCAGGAATATTGCAGATTATTTCCATGAGTTCTGAGACAAACCCCCTTTCTAAGATCTTTCCCTCTGTTAATATATCTTCAGAATAAACTACAACATATCTTGTAATTAAGATGAAATATCTCCAATATTGGAGTGATACTCCAATTAGTATCACTGCTCAGCTGTTTCAAATCTGGTCCAAGAAATTACTTGAAGCTTTTTCTCCCTCCTCTAGGAATGCTCTCCATATGCAGCTCACTTGTATGATGCTGAGGATCCCTCCACCCCGGTGCGGACCATACCAGGGCTATGCCAAGACTACTGCACGCAAGTGTGGCAAAACTGCCGCTCCATTTTCCGCTCCCTCTCTGCAGACCCAGAGCTGATTGCACTGGAGAACAACGTGGCAAAGTTCTGCCGCTACCTGTCCCTGGAGGACACTGACTACTGCTTCCCACACCTGCTGGCCAACCAGAACCTGAACCAGAACCTGGGGCTGGTCACGGCTGACGCCGAGGGCTGTCTCCAGCTGTGCCTGCTGGAGGTGGCCAACGGGCTGCGCAATCCCGTGGCCATGGTGCACGCCAATGATGGCACACACAGGTTCTTCATCGCAGAGCAGGTTGGCCTGGTGTGGACCTACCTCCCTGATGGATCCAGGCTGGAAAAGCCATTCCTGAACATCAGCGAAGTTGTGCTTACCTCACCTTGGGAAGGAGATGAGAGAGGGTTTCTGTGTATTGTCTTCCACCCTAAATTCAAGTTTAATGGTAAAGTCTATGTCTACTATTCAGTTGAAGTTGGTTATGAGGAGAGAATCCGAATCAGTGAGTTCAGAATTTCTCCTACTGACATGAATGCCTTGGACCATGGTTCTGAAAGGTATTGTACACGTTTCTCTGGCAAATGAATTGAAGGTCTTAGAAATTGTGCAGCAGGGCTGCACAAGATCTTAGACCTTTAAGAACTTGTGCATTTTTAAAGACTATTAATGAATGAGGCTTATTTCGCTTAATGTTTTTGCATTCCAGAGTGTTAGCATGTTAGTCCAAGTCCATGTCTAGTGTATTGAGGTGCAGAATGTGTGTGTCCTCCACGGATGAACTGCAAGTGTTCAGGGATAAAACGTGTAGAATTCTCAGTTCTGGCATGTCTGAGGATTTAACTAAACATGGATTAAACATTATTTATATTTAGTATTTTGGGGTTATTGTTGGGGGGAGCTTGGAGGTTTGTTTGTTTATTTTGTACTTTTATGATTACCCTTTGAAATAGACTTCTGCAAAGCATGAGTGAAATTCATTCCAAAGCCAAAAGTTTCCAAACTTAGTATAAAAAAACTAAGTGATACCAGACCAAAGATGGATTTGGTCCCATGTTTCTTTATCTGAACAACAACTCAACCCTTTGATATTACAAATTTAATATCGAATTAAACAAAACACAAGTCACTGGATTATTACTGAGAACATTTAAATTGGAAAGGTCATTTGTTTGAGTTTAGTCTTGCAGTTGTTCCACACTAATATGCACAGATGATGAGAGTCTTGTTTGTGGAGTCAGGCTCATAGATTTATAACCTGTTGCAGAACTATGTTATAGAATCCCTGCTTTAAGAGACCCTTGAAGATTACTAATGCTAAGATTTTTGCTTCATTATTTGGATTTTATTAGGGGCTTTCCAAACACCCAGCTGTGGATGGTTCTAGCTCAAAAATGGATGTAGCCCAATGATAGAGAGGGAATACTGGTTTATAAAGCAATTACAGCAATCCAATGTAAACAGCATTTTACATGACAGATAGGGGGAATTACAACGTGGGACTCAGGAAAGCAAATCAGAAACCTGCAGATATCGACAGCCCATGAGCTGTCTTGTTTAAGAATCCTCAGGCTCTATGTTTGTAACAATTTCTGTGCTTACTTAGATTATGGTTAGTACAGCAAAAGCTTAGGAAAACAAAATTGTGGTCCTATTGTGCTTATGTAGGCACAGGTCCCACTGACTTCATCCTGAGCTGCTGCCCAAGAGGGAGCTCAAGCTGACATGTGGTGTGCACTGCCTCAGCACAAATGCGTGTGTCTGTTTATCCTCAGACATTTCTCAATCCATTTTGGTTTTTTCCATCTCCTTTGGGAGGCTGAGGAAGATTCACCTTTGCCTGTACAGGATCCTCCCTCACTCCTTCTGTCAGCTGGAACCTGTGCACTCTTGCACAGTTACCTTATCACAGAGGTGCTGACAGTAACTCCACAGTTGAGTTCCTTCCCACAACTCACAATGACTATCAACATTTCAGAATGGAAAAAAAAAACTGTCGAAAAATGAGGTGATGTAAGTAAATGTTATAAGTTGCTTTCATAGCTATTAAGATGCACTACCAGCATGAAATCTAAACCTTTTTAGAAGCTGGAAATAATAAACTTCAGTTGTTATACCTGGGCACCTCCACTGTATGTATTTGTGGCTTTACCATTTTATAAAATTATAATTTATGTATTTTCCCCTTTTGTGCTATGGAAGGGATTCCAGGCATAAAATAAACAAATAAAATGGAGAGTTTGGGGTTAAAATTAAGATAAATTTTGTTGGTACTGCTTTGAATAACCTTTGGTAAATTCAGTTTGTTGGTGGGGCTGCTTTTAACTGCTCTTTAAACTCATAAGGTCCTGAGTGTGTAATTATCATTTAAGGATTCTTCTCTCTTTAAAAATTTAACTATTCCTTAATGTTTGAAAAGTTTTATATTCTCCTTGAAAGTGCCTGACAGGATTGTGCCAAAAGCTGGGCAGATGCACAGATGGACTGGAATCCTTTCTCTTGTAATTTCAATTGGTTATAAGCTCAGATGCCTTTTTTTAAAATAAATTATAAAGAAAAATAAAAAATAAGTTTAACAAGGAGGAAGAAGGAATCAGAGGAAAAGTTTCAGTAATTAAAAGTATATTTTATTATGTGATTTCCCAGACTTTCCATATTACACAATTTGGCTTTTCTGTAATCTGGAAAATATGTTGAAACTATTTAAGGTTAGAAAATCAGCTATGCCCAAGAAAAATTCAGTAACATGGATATGGAGGAATTTGTATCAAAACCAATCTGTAGCTGCTTCCATCTATCAAGAACTGCGCTGTCATGACGTTGCCCTGCCCTTTGAATAGTGCTTGTGCAGTAGGTAATTGCTTTCTCCCTGTTTTCACTTAGGATAATCCTTGAAATAGAAGAGCCTGCTTCCAACCATAACGGAGGAGAGCTGCTCTTTGGAGATGATGGGTATCTCTATATCTTCACTGGAGATGGAGGCATGGCTGGGGATCCTTTTGGCACCTTTGGAAATGCCCAGAACAAGTAAGAGTGGATCCATCCCTATGGCAGCTCAGGGCGTGGGAAATCAGAGCCAGCCACCTGAAGGCTGTTCGGGGGCAAATGCAATAATCTGGAAATTATTCCTTTTTCAGAGATAGTCAAAGACTTGTCTTTTCTAAAACAGAAAGAATGAAACCCTAGACTTTCCAGACCACCCCGCTCTGATTTTTTTGCCAAGGTCTAGTGATACAGGTTAACACGTGGCTGAGTCTTATAAACCACGTGTTAATGTATCAATCTCTGAGGGTCCAGCCCTTGCAGATTGGCTTAAAATAATCTTAGGGAGACTGCTCTTCAGAGGTGTTTTGTAAAGCAAAAGGTTTAATAAAGAAAAATAACAAAATAACAAACGTTACAGAAAACAAAGGAAAAGCCGCACACAGGTGTCTGAGAAAACCTCTGACACCCTGCTAGAAACACTCCAAAAAGCCTCTTACTTCTTTTGTGCTCCTTTCTAAATACTGAATGTTTTAGGAGGGACAACCTGGCTTTTGGCCCAATGAAATTAACAGCAGGCTTTGAATTACACTCTCGGAGCCCAATCCATGCTCCTGTGCTGGCACTGAGCCAATTACAATGAGAAAAACACAGAACTTTCTAGTTAAGCTTCCTAAAATGTCTAAAGGTAAACTGAAACTCTTTCCCCTATTCGGAAACACCTGCTGGGGCTGTGGGATGCGTTACTACCGTCTAGTCTTAATTTTTTTTTTTATCTTTTGCATTTCTTCTGCCATTACAGATCAGCCCTGCTGGGCAAAGTGCTGCGGATCGATGTGAACAACAACGACCGCGGGCCCCTGTACCGGATCCCTCCTGACAACCCTTTTGTCCGCGACCCCGCCGCTCGCCCCGAGGTCTACGCCTACGGAGTGAGGAACATGTGGCGCTGCTCCTTCGACAGGGGGGACCCTCACACCAAGGAAGGGAAGGGGAGGCTCTTCTGTGGAGATGTGGGGCAGAATAAATATGAAGAGGTCGACATCGTCGAGAAAGGGAAAAACTATGGCTGGAGGGCGAGGGAAGGGTTCAGCTGTTATGACAAAAAACTGTGCGCCAATTCTTCCTTGGGTAAATAGATGCGCTCTCGTTTTTAGTTCCTGCCTTCAAAGCCTGGCTGCTTGGTGGTAAACACAGCTCTTTGAGATGTAAACCTCTATTGTCTCTGTCTAGAAGGGAACTGGCTTAAATACAGGGCATAAATACTGAAAGTACAAACATTACCGTTTCTGAATTAGGAGGAAAGTGAAACGTGCTAGCTGTTGTTTTTCTAGGTGATTGGTGTTGTTAATGAAATTATTTAGTGACTCTGTGGTTTAGAGGGACAACTTCATCTTTGGCAGATAAAATAAGCTTTTGTACAAAAGCAAGAAAAATCTGGAGGAATTGTATTTTTCTCCATAACTCACAAGTAGTGTCCTTATTTTAAAAAAAGAGAAGAAAACATTGATTGATCAACCCTTATGCACACTGCCTGCTTTGCAGGGAACTGAATGTATGGTGTATTTTTATTTCTTTTAGCTATGCCACAAAGGAAAATCTAATTTTATTTGCATTTCTTTAAACTGTTCTAAACTTCATTGAGGGTGTTTGCTGGCTGGCTAAATTCGAGTGAGCATGTGAAGTCAGAACATACTGAATTCCAGGGGCTGATGTGGACCATGTCTTGTGCTGGAACCTCTTCTCAGACATTCAGGGGGGAAGTGGAGTGGGCTGGCACTGATTTTCATTAGCTGAGATTCTGATTCTTTTCTCTTCTATGTGCTGTTGTTTAATTTGCTTCCTAATATTAACTTAGTTTAAATTCTGTCTTTTTATTAGCTTCGCTATAAGTACAAAAGTGATTAAGTATATTTTTATAAAAATGTCAAGAGGAGGGAGCAGATTTTTTGCACTCCCTTTGCTGAAGCAGTTGTTCAGAGAGCTCATTTATTGCTCTCCTGTGTGACAGTACCCACTTGAGCATTCATGGCAGACACTTTCCTGAGGTCTCCAGGGATTCAGAGCAATTTTTGATGACTTTAGAGACCCTTTGTTAGAACAGTGAAATGTCACAGCCCCTTTAGAATGATAAGTACAGCTGAAGTGTAGAAAACACCTGCTTTAAAGGAAATTCCCCTGGTACAGATTTCTTGCTGGCAGAGCTGCCAGGTTTGCTACTTGCAGCATCTGCTACATGAGCAGGGAGAAGGTCTGTGAGGATGAGGAGGGAAGGTTACCATGAGGTACCTGTGAGCCAGGAGTTTCAAAAGAAAGGGGGGGAAACACCTAATGGAGACCTTCAAAATCAGGACATCTCTCTCCGTTTTACATTTGTCTTATGTTTAACTTATATTTCACAATTAATATGACAGTACTACATCATTCATGCCTGTGCCATCCCATAAATATTTGATGGTCCTTTCAAGTTGCTTCTCCATCTCAGAGGAACAGAAGCTATTTGTGCTGACATCTGACATATCTTTTCATCAGTGCCTGCAGTCTGGAGTCACCCATCTCTTTTTTTTTCCTTTTACCACCTAAACAAAGGTGCATTGGGCAGACTTTTCTGACATGGGTGTAGTGACTCTAGGAGTAACCTGTGAATTTGTAGCTAAACCAGACAAGCTCGATGCCAGAAGTGACACTAACAGAGATGGATTGTAGTGGGAGGAGAAGAGCTCAGGAGAGTGCTGAGGGTGTCTTGGTGAGGAGCAGGGCAATCAAATGTGATTCTGAAAAGGTGAAAATCCAACTAAACACAACTCCATTGACAATTCATTTAAATAGAAGATGCACCAGGGAACCTGATTGTACTCTGCCAGTGTCAGAACAATCTAGGTAAAGAGCTATTCTGCAGCATGTGCAAAACAAGTCAGAGATCTTTTCTGCCCTACAGACGATGTGCTCCCAATTTATGCCTACCCACACAAAATGGGGAAATCCGTTACAGGAGGCTATGTCTATCGAGGTTGTGAGTCTCCAAATCTGAATGGCCTCTACATATTTGGTGATTTTATGAGTGGGTAAGTAAACACTTAGGACGCTCACTAAGTTGTAACCCCAGCCAAAATCCTCTTCCAAAATAGCCTGATAGTCTTCAACCCTCCCCTCTTGTTTTTTCATGTGCTTGTGTTGCCCTTGAAAGACAAGGGGTTGCAGGGTATGTTAGGCATTTGGGTTAATATTAACAGTCTTTCACTCTTCAGAGAAGCTGCAGTTCCTATTGCAGCTCATGGGGATAGGAAGCATTAAATATCCTTTCAGGTGTCCATGCTAATAGTCATAAATCATCTGGGTCAGGTTGAAGAAGTATTCTTTTGCCTTGCAGACGCCTGATGTCTTTGAAGGAGGATCGTGCTACTGGAGAGTGGCAGTACAGTGAAATCTGCATGGGGACAGGACAAACGTGCATGTTCCCTGGGCTTATCAATAACTATTATCAATACATCATCTCCTTTGCTGAAGATGAAGCAGGTAATCGTCTAACTTTATGTCACACTGAATGGTGAGTTTCTGGTTTCTCTTCAGAATAAAACACCAGGGAACAGATCAGAGAGGACTCCTGGCAGGCAGCAGGTGGTGGGAATGCACAGCACAAGTCTTTAAAATGGCAGATTCGCAGCATCTCCCAAATATCAAACCAAAGTTACAATGCTAATTTTGAGGTCTGTGTGCCATGCAGTGCCTGCAGTGGGAGTTGGAGAGTCAGCTGCCTTGGGACTGAATCTGCTGTGCTGGATGTGCTGCTGCCTGTACACCTTCCCTCTGGAGAACAGGGAGCAGAGGGGGTCAAGTAGAATAAAACAAAGCTTAGAAAAAAAGCCCTCATTCTTCACACTGCCATGCCATGGGGAATGCAGGCACTGGGAGCCAGAAGCTGATACCCAAGGGAGAGCAAGTCTATCTTCTTGTCTAGTCAAGAAGGCTGTGAGCATTATTAATGGATACAGGGAAACAGATGTCATGACCGGCAATTATATATCTGCTCACCCTGGGCTGGGGTATTTATACCTCTCGAAGTGAAGCAGAACAAAAGCCTATGTTATGTCTTGAGTGAGGCATCAGCAAAAGAGTCTTTAAGTCCATATTTTATTAGTGCCAGTTGGGATTTTGCCTTGCGTAGGACTGAAGGATACAGTCTCAGTGGAGCTTTGCTGTGTTTTCATTACTGGAGACATTTTGCTTTCTAGAAGTGAGCTGCTGTGATTTGAAGAGGAGGAAATAAAGAGTCCTGGGGTGAAAGCTGGTGGTGTCTCCTGTTGTTTGTACAAGGGTGTTGCAGAATATGCAGCCCCTGGTTGGGGGTGGGCAGAGGGTGAGCCCCACAATGTGCACTTCATGTGCAACCCAGCAATGCAGGAGTTATGTTCTACCCTGTTCCAGGGAGGTCTTGGCTCGTGATCACAGGCACCTGCTTCCAGAATGCCCCAGCTTTTAAATATCTGGTTTTTCCTGCAGATTATGTCAAGTTTGGATGTTGCTCAAATCATATAAATGTAAATTTTAGCATGTGAATGCAAATCCTCCAAGTTAAGTATTAACTTGAAAATTTGACTTTTTTTTTAGAGTTCAATTCCATTTTCTTTAATGATTAATATTCATGGCATTTAGAGCTATTTCACAGTGCTGTAGTGAGAAAGATATCTTACCCTAAAATCAAATAACTTTGTTCAAATCAGCTTTAATGCCAAGTGCAGTATCATGCTGTTGATTGCAGCCCTTGCTCATGCACATGAGGATGATCTCCCTCATCCTGTGCTTGTCAACAGAGTCTGGACAAAGCAGGGGTGGAATGCTGCCATCTTTTTGCCCTACACTGTGCTTTGCATAAGTATGATAGAGATGAGTGGAGATTTGGGCTGGAGTCTCTTTTCAGAGGTAGTTAATTGCCTTGTGTTTGCTTTATAGTAATGGAAAGAAATATGTTGATAACACTGTAGTGATGTTGCTTTATCTGCTGTGAACAGTTTTCTCTTGCATCTTTTTTGTGTGCTGGGAATCTCATTTTTTACAAGTTTGCCACACAGTTTATTTTAACAGAGTTTTCTTCACAGAAGCATTTAAGTTTTGGGGTTGTTGCTCCGATGAATGTTAATCTATCTGGTGCAGTGGATGTGTATATGTGGTGGGGAGTTCTCTATTTTTGGCTCGTTGCACAGCCATTATAAAGCCACCAGCCTCATCCCTGGTCAGCAGAACATGTCAGAGACACCACAGGCACTGTGTCTGTGGGTCACATGTGTAGCTTGTGTGCTTCATGGCCTGAGTATCTATTCTCCCTGATAACTTCCAGGAAAGAGGGATAGGATGTAAGGCACACATCACCACAAAGCTCAGTGCCAGCTGTTTCCCATCCCCATTTGAACAGGCCAGATGCAGGCTGCATCTGGCCTGTCATTAATGTCATTAATGTCATTAATGAAGCTCACCGCAAAAATGAAGAAACCAGCCCAGGGCAGCCAGTGGTTTCTGCCCTGGAATTATCCAGAGAAGCCCAGCCCAGGGCAGCACAGGAGAGGAGGTAGGAGGAAGGAGGCTCAGCCCCAGCTGCCACCAATTGCCCACACATTCCTTTGCTCATGCTGACCTCTCTGTTCCTTTCCCTCTTCCCCTTGGTTTACCCATAGAACACCCAAAAAAAATCTGTCTTATTCACTAAGAAAGTCTATACTGCCTCTTTTTCTATTTCCTCTCTTTTTTTAAAAAAAAATTGCAAATGTATTTTTTGTCTCTGATCCTTTTTGTTTCACCGCTCAAGCACTTGAGCTCTCAAAAGAGTGCCAGGATTGTTTATCCCAGTCTCTCCTGCACAACAGGAGAAGAAGGATAGAAATGCAGTTAAGAGAAAATAAGTCAAATAAATGGTGATGGACATTGTTTGGTTGAAGGTCGAGCCCTGTTCATGTGCCCTGACAGAGTTGTGATGAATCAAATGCCTTTTGTGTGAGGTATGTCTCACTCTGTGAGTGTGCTAGAGAAAGCAAAAGCAAAATCTTGTTCTCCTGTAATTCACCCCAAAGGAGTGCTTCATCCAAATGAGCAGAAGACAATGAACTTTCTTAATTTCCTTTCCTTTCATTTCAACAAAAGTAATTCAGGGTTTGACTGTTTTACTTTTAGAGAAGTCAAAGGACACAGATCATAATGAGATGACAAGGAAGGTCTGGGAGGTGAACCTGCATTGGAAATTTGTCCAAATAGTAATTTATGACAATTTGTAAAAGCTGCCACTCACTAAGAGTATTATATGCCAATGGACTGCAGATGAGCTCTCAGACCCATGATGCAGAGTTAATGCCTTGGTGCTGTACAGGACAGAAACTCCATGGACAGTTTTCATGGGTGTGTCTGTTTTTTGTTTTTTTTTTACCAGGGGAATTGTACTTCCTGTCTACTGGTGTACCAAGTGCCACAGCTCCCAATGGAGTGGTGTACAAAGTGGTGGACACCTCCAGGTATGAGATGTTCTTGTTACAAGGCCCAGCAATGGTGCAGTGAGTCCTGGCGTGGATGGTGTGGATGTGAGGGTGTGGGTGGGATGTGTGATGATGTAGGTGGGATGGTGTGGGTGGGATGTGTGATGGTGTGGGTGGGATGTGTGATGGTGTGGGTGGGATGTGTGATGGTGTGGATGTGATGAGTGATGTTGGCTGACTAATTAACTCTTCTCCCCTGCTGGGCCCTTCTGGGGAGGTTGATCAAAGAACATCTGGAGCAACCCATTGTGGGTCTGCTTTGCTCCTGCAGTCATTGGAGTCTACACTGCCTGGTGCCAAATTTTTATGGGGCCTATTGGTATTAGGTGGGTTTGGAGATTTCCTAAATGCCAAAGGAGTGTTTTATTGGTGGCTTGTCTTTCTTGGGCAAAGTTTCTCTAGATTCCTGCCCAAAAGGAGGAAGTTTTTCTCAAGGTTTTTATTCTGAGTTCCTCTCCATCCCTTTTTTCATCTCCCACAAGTGGCTCCAGGCCACTTCAGCAAAAGCTGGAACAGTGTGACCTGCAGTGCTTTATTGGGCAAACCAGAGATGAATATCAAAAAGTACATTGTTCTTAGTGTTTCAAAGAGCCATAAGGTTTGGATAAGGAAACAAGACCACCATTACACCTCCTGGATTCCACATGCCTGTATCTGAGACTGGGCAAGGCAGGGAATGGCTGTGTTTTATGGGAAGACTTACAGCTGTTTTTTCCATCTTCCTGTTTTTAAAGTGTTACTATTATTGGCTAAACACCAAGCTACTTTCAGCCAGAAATGGAGAGTGAGATTTTTGTAGCTTTTTTTTTTTTTTAATGGATTAAATTTACAGCTTTAGCTATCTGAGGATTTTGAACCAAACCACTTGTCTAGTTTTATGTTGAAGCCAGTCCCCAAAGTTAAAGATCCCCCAGATCTGTCATGTGTTTCCCCCAAATGCTCTGTCAGGAGCATTTTCCATTATCTAATGCAACGGAAGAGTTCCTGTAAACTATGTATTAAGAAGCTGATGTTACGCAACTTTTGCAAAAATAAGGAAAGCAGAAGTCAGACACAAGCTGTAAATTTAAGTTTAAAAAGAAGTTTCATTCATGTTCAGAGTACCAAAAAAAGTCATTGGAAAAGTCATAAAAGCGGGGAACATACTTGTGTAGACAGTTGAGAGAGAAGCTCTCTGCCTTCCACAGAAATGGAAATGCAAACAATCCTAATTGCACAGGAGTTATCCCTCCAAATGCAAACATCGTGCATTTTTTTAATCAATTTGAAAACCTGTGAAGAAGTCCAAGGGTTACCAAGATGGCTGTCATAGGAAAAAGTGGTGATGAACTGGATATGACTTCCCAGAAGTGAGATACATCTCTATGGCAAACAAGTTGTGTCCGAATAAAGCACCATACTAAGACAAAGCTTCTGGAGGAGACACTTAAGAGTTCTTTTCTGAAACTAATGCATTTTTGGCAAGACATTTATTTGGGCTTTCTGTATGAATAATAGTGTGTTATTTTGCTTCCGTGAAAACAGTCTGAAACCTTGCGTACACATGACCTTTGTGCCAGATGTTCAACATATACTGTCTAGTTTTGTAATTTTTATTTTCAGTTTGATTCATCTCTTTCTGTAGTGCTTGAACCTGCCAATGTTTTATTTCCTTAATGGCTTCAATAGTCGCAACTGAAAACACAGACAGAGGACTCCACTGCCTTGTGAATATTTGGACTTTCATCAATGGTGATCTGTGATTCTTTAGTTATGTTTTCTACTGTAAGAGATTAGTTGCATCATTTAAACAGACTTTTTTTTTTCCCAATAAGAATTATGTTCTTAGAAAAACAATTGGAGGCAAAGTGTTGTGATGCCAAAGGACAGGAATTAATTGTGCAGTGTATGTGTTCCTTTTTTTCAAGGACAGCACCACCAGGAAAATGCCAAGTTGAGCCATCGCCAGTGAAAGTCAGAAGCAAGCGCATCCCGTTTGTGCCAAAGGAGAGTGAGTGTAACTCTTGCTGTTTATTATTGGTTCATGTTAGCTGGCAGTAGATACAAACTCCAGACTTGCACTATCTGTCCACATGTGTGGAGACTACCCAGAACTTCACTCTTCAGGGTATCCTCAAAATTAAATCTTCCCAGATGTTTTGGATCTGAAGAGTTTGTTCAAATCAGTCATAGAGTATTTCCCCTTTCAGGGCCATGTGAAATTTGCTTTGTAGTTTCTGACCCTGTTCATTTCCCTTTTTCATGCTACATTGTACACATTTCATTACCCCCAACTTGGTTTCCATGTAACTCTTCCTGTCCTATGCTCAATGGTTCTTTTCAGTGACAAGTGATATTTTTTGCAGTAGCTTCAGGTAGTAGGGAGGATGTGATGGGTGAAGGGTTGGGAAGTAGCTCATTGAGCAAGATGAGAGCTGAGTCATTGTTAGCTGAAAGTGAGAAAATATGGGATGAGAAAATGCTCCCAAAAGAATCAATGATCACATAGTGAGGTGAACTTTTGGCTTGCCCAAACCCTCCAGGGCCTTTTGATTGCTTCATGCTGCATGAAGTATTGTACTGCTGAAGCTGGAGTAGTCAGTGGTGGAGCTGAATCTGCAGCAAGCCAAGTACTATTTATGTGAAGTGCAAAAACCTAAACACAATATTAGGATCTCAAAAACAGACTAGGCAGTATAACTGTTCTTTTCCCCTGTGCATTTAATTAACACATGTAAGTACCTAGGCAGCACCCTAACAACTTCTCTTCCAACTCAGCATAGTCCATGAACTTTGTCAAAAAGCTAGTAGTACTGCAGGAACTCCAAAGTCAGGATACTTTTATTTAATTTTTAATTACATTAATCACATTACATTGCATTTGAGTCACTAAGTTCCTACAGCTTCAGCTTCAGGGAATAATGAGGGCACTCAGCACCTTGCAACACTGAGTCTTTAAGGTGGAACAAACTCTAAGGCTAATTATTGACTGCTGACATACCTGAGGACTCAGTATCTTCAGAGATGTTCTCCTTTTCTAGCTGTGCAGGCAGCTTCCAAATATTAGTAACTTGGTTTGTGATCAGTCATTTTTGTCTGTTTCTGCTTCTGCATTATTCTCTATGTAAGTCAAAAGTTCAGATTTTTAAACTATGCATATAACTAAATCTTTTGGGCTTGTTTACAAGGTAGATTTTGTCATAAATTAAAACTTGGAAATGGTGGGAGAGATTCTACCAAGTGTCTCAAGACCTGCACTCTCTTTTTGGTGAAAAATAAGCACAACCATTTTGATTCAGAACCATGTAAACAAGGATGTGTAGCTGTACATATTTATTGTTTTGATTAGTATTTAGTCTGAATGTAACACAATCACCAGGGCATGTGCCTTGTTTTAGCTATGAGTGCATTTTTTTTGAAGTGTATTTAATAAATAGTTTAATAAAGAGTATTATATAATGACAACTTGATCCAATGAGGTGAAAAGCACTCCCAGGTGACCATCAGCTTTCATACAGTCCTACACAGTACTCAGTCAGTCCCAGGGTTTTCAAGTGCTTTACTAGAACAGGTCCAGCAAATGAGCTGTGCACAGGTAAGGCCTTCAAATCTGTTTCTTGCCTTGAGAACCACAGCTCTCAAAGGAAGCAAATATTTTCATGTCATGAGCACAATTCCTTTTCAAAGAGCATTATTTGGAAAAACATGGATCAGTGCAAGGGTTTGTCTTTTGGGGACAATAGATACTAAGCACAAATAAGACAGTGATATTTTTCCTCCTCTCTGTACTACAAAGCAAATGATGAATGAGAATGCATAAATCTGGGATATAATTCAAAGTCATTACATCTTTGCCAATGTCTGTGACACCGTCCCAGCTCTGTTAAATGTTATTCTGTGAAATTCTGAATTGCTTCCTTCTGGCAAACTAAAACTTATTTTTAAGCTAAAAATAAAGCACATGTGAATAAGCAAGTGGAGTAACACCTGGAAACTGTGACAGCAAAGAATTTTCGTCTTTTCAGAGTTCAAGGCTCTTTTATTTTATTTTTTTTTTCATAAAGAAGAACAAACCCAACCCCAAATCCTGTTTTATGTGTTGCCCTGGCAACTCCGTTCCTCTTGCACATTCCAGTTGCCAGAGAGAATTGATTCTGAATGTTCCCAATTTCAGCTCCTCTGAATAAAGCATCTGGCCCAGTGGGGAGGCCATGCTCTCCTCTGGTAGTGATCCAATCCTTAGTAATGAAGAGAAGAGCAGAAATAGTGCCTGTCTGTAAAAAGCTTTCGGCAGCTCTTCACCAGGATATGGAATTATGAAATTCCAGCACCTACCCTTTAAGGGCCAGGCTGACACTTGCCAATAAAACACTTGGAGCTTCCTTTTTGGGAGAGACTCCGTGTGGGCGTTTAGCCCTGCAGTCCTCTCTGCTAACTAACAGCAGCCGACATTTCTCACTGAGGAAACACCGGCTCGCTAAGAGTGTTGTTGCTTCTCGACAGGACCAAGTTAGGCAAATTCCAAGAAATTAGGTATATAAGTCAAAAATCAGAACTAGTTTCGTATAGTTGTCTTCAAGCATTGCCCAGAGAGCGACAGACTCACGGTTTTCTGGCTTTCCCCCCCAACAGAGTTTATAATGAAAACACCAACACCACACCCCCGGCTGAAGACCACCACCGAGGCCCCGAGGGGAGGCGTCGCGGATCCCCAGACCCCCCGCACGCCGGCAGGGGACAGAACCCGGACAGGGAGCGCAGCAGCGGCGGGCGGTGGAGCCCGCGGGCCGGGGAAAGGGGCAGAGGAGCGGGGGCAGCGCAGGAAGAAGAAGCCCCCCGGCAATGGGGCCGTGCGGCTGATGCGGCAGGGCCGGCGGGGCCGCGGCCGGGGCAGGGTGGAGATCTTCATCGACGGCGAGTGGGGCACGGTGTGCGACGACGGCTGGAGCTTGCCCGCCGCCGCCGTGGTGTGCCGCCAGCTCGGCTTCCCCTACGTGGTGCGGGCCACCAAGAAGGCAGAATTCGGGGAAGGGGCGTCCCTCCGCATTCTCCTGGATGATGTGCAGTGCTCCGGGCAGGAAAGGACGCTGCTGGAGTGCTCCCATGCCGATGTGGGCACGCACAATTGCTCGCACGAGGAGGATGCTGGTGTGGTGTGCAGCCGGGAAGAGGTGACAGACGGGTGACTGAGGAGCTGGGGAAGGCAGCTGGGGGACTTGGAGCGCATCCCTTTCTTGCCCAACCCTCTAAACCAGCTGCGGTATTGAGGAGGGTGTGCCCAGCCTTGAAGATGCTGCGTTTGTTCAAAGTAATCTTATGTTTTCTTCATGTTTGTCCCCATGCATCTGCCTCAGAGGGTAAAAAAAAAAGTAAAATAAAGCACTGAATTGAGTATGTTGTGGGCGGAGGATGCATTTCTATGGGGTTTTTTTTGTAGGAAGAAACCCCCAAGCATCAGCCTTTATAGATCAGAGCAGAGATGCATCCTGTTGTCCTTTCCCATTTCAAAATACAGCATTCTTCAGCTGTGCTACACAATGTTTTGCCAAAAAATAAATTCCCAAATGACCGTGTTTCACTTTTATGGAAGCACTTGCATTGTTTGCCTTGTTTTGCCACCTGCAGCTCTGAGCTGAGATTTCTAAGGATGTGCCTTTCTAAATCTGTGCCTTTCTTTGCAAATCACAAAAGTCTATATATTTTTTTTAACTTTCCACTCACTAGTTTAAAGGAAAAATATTTTTCTGTAATGCTTTTTATTGGTATAAACCTCTTGCCCATCAAGGATAAGCAAAATCAGATGATTTAGAAGAAATCATAGTGTACTGCATGGAAAATATTTCTGCAGTTTACATTAGCCTAACTGAAAAGAAAATCTGCCCCCTTTTACATTAACAGGATTGAAAATCTGTCCCTTTTTAGATGAACAGAATCATTATCCAGTTTAGCTCTGAATATATTATTTACGTGTTTCTCCACTTTCCCAAACTTTATGAAGACACATGTTTTTTGTTCATTCAGTTTTTCACAGGTGTGAATGACTAGACAAGAGGTAATGCATTTGGGCAATAATCCTGTAATATTTACCCCTTTTTTAGAGGATATTAAAAAAAAAAAAGGCAAACAAAAGCAACCCTATTTTGTCTGAAATGTGTTTTTCACCTGAGTGGTGATGGGAGACACATATCTTATGAAAGCATTTGGCTGGGTTATTTGTTTTCCCTGGTGTAATCAGAATAAGTTTTGTCTTGCTGCTCACACAAGAAAGTGAGAAAGACCAAAAAAAACACCAAACCCAAAACAAAACAAAAAACCAAACAAACCCAACAAAACAAAAAAAAACCCCAAACTAAAAAACATTAAATGTAAAATGACCACTGTGTCCAGAAAAGTTTACAAGCAAAACCTGGTATCTAAAGCTCTTACTGTGGATATTTATTTTAACCCAATTTCAAGTTGACAGTATCCTCTTAAGCCTAAAACATGTATAGAGTAAATTAATCTGTTTTAAATATTTTTCTTGAACTTTCTGATAAATACTCGTTAAATTGTTTTTGGTATTAAATAACACCTCCAATACACAAAACCAGATGATCAAAAAAAAAGTATTTCCCCCTACTTCTTATGAAGTATAAAGGGGGAACAGATGTATAAAGTGCCTTTTGAGAAGTACTACTCTCATTTTGTTTGAAAACCTACAAATGCCATCACGCACCAGACTGTTATCAGGCCTTTCCCATTGCAATGAAGTTGCCAACTCATTTGTTTCAAGTGCAGAAATTCACTCCAGGGACATCAAAACGTTCAGGGAACAGGAGAGTCCTTTGTAAATTCTTCTGTTAAAAGAGTTGGAACCTATTGAGCTCCTGGGACTAGAGGGCTGGAAGAAAACGGAAGGTGGAGATACAATCTTTCTTTTTCCAAATTCCTCTTCTGCTTCTTTTGGCTCCTTGGCCAAATTTCAGTTCCCTCTGTTTGGAAGATTTTAAGAAGAATCTTGGTCATAGTTATACTTCAAAACTTCTGGGTAGAAAAAAAGACCTGCAAAATAAAAGTTACCCTAAAGGAATTGAGGTGATTCCAGGATGTCTGCCACAGACAAATTAGGCAGGAATTTCACCATCATTTTCTAACTAATATGTATTCTTTTTCTAATTTAACTATTAGTTACTCTGCACCTGCTTTAGTCCATTTGAATGTCCTGAGAACAAGCAGAGGCCACTACATCTTACCTGTTGCTGGTGGCAATTGCCAGGACCCCTGGCTGGCAGGGTGACACACAGGCTGTGGTGGCAGGCAGAGGCACAGGGGAACCAGCCCCAGGGAGCAGCTGTGGGTGAGCAGGAGCTGTGCCTGCCTGTGCTGGCACAGAGCCCTGCACACCCTCTCTTTGCTGGTGAGGTGTTTGCTGATGCTGCTATGTGGGTGCTGCCAGCTCCCACAGTTCCCTGTGGATATTTATCTGCAGAAAAAGAGACAAGACTTGTAAGTACAGGGTTTTTTTTCTGCTTATCCTTTCTTCCAGCCTACACTGAGTAGGGAAGGTGTTCAAATGGGATCAAGCCAGCTCAGCACACGTGGCTCTGTGTGCACATCTGTGCCTGCCAGCTCAGTACACTGCTATGATGCTGGGAAGGCATTTCTGACCATCGTGGTCCCTTCCAAGCTTAAAATATATGTTCTAAATCCTGATATCTGACAGTCTGGTTCACTGGTATTTGAATTATGAGCCTGTACTATTTAAAGCACACAAGTACACATGCATTTAAATACCTGCTATCTCGCTTGTTTAATAGGATTCTTATTGATATCATTTTTATATAGCAAGATTGTGACACCAATTTAGCATTAGACAAACTAATAAGCCCTGGTGCTACACTTGACCATGACAGTATACTTCCTGGATGCTAATTCAGACTAGATCTTAAAATAGCCCTTAGTGCAACCAGACTTCCTCATGTACTATGTGGCAGTCCCAAACTTTTGTCTAGTAGCAATATGGTTTATTGCCTTGTCTCCTGATTCAACTCAGTGACTGACACTGGAGCACCTGCATTTCCCCTTACATATCTTTTCTTAAGTTAGCACAGCTGCATGACATAGAGGGTCCAGCATATCTCTAAGGGAACAGTGTAAACCCAGCCTTTCCATGTCTTTTTCTCTATCTCCAAGGCAGAGGCTCTGCCCAGAGCTCAGGTCCTTGTGGTGCCCAGCATGCAGCCCAAGCAGTGCCACACTGTGTTGCACTCTGCAGTATAGACATTATCTTCATTTCAATATACCATGCTCTTTCCAAGAAATCCAATAGATAAATCTTCCCAGCATATCTAGGAATAATCTTTAGAGCTTGCTGCCCAAGCAGTGGAGGGACAGTGAAACAGGTAGGGTGTTGAATCAGGGGTTCTCACTCAAATGCTGGCAAAACCCTCCTGGGAGCTGAGCCGTGGCTGGAGCATGCCATGGGGATATCCCTCCATGTCAGGGGAATTTCGGCTCTGCCTGGGTCTGCAGAGTATGAACAGCATGAGGCACATGTGTCACATTAATAAGGGCAGAGGTCTGCAATCAAATTGACTCAAGTGACTCAAGTTCAGAAATCTCAGTGATGGCACTGTGGGTGACACTGGCACAGGGTGCAAAGATGAGCCAGGGGCCCCAGCTTCACATGCTGCCATAGTGTTTGTCTTGCCTTTTTCTATATCAGTCTCTCAGCAGTTAGACCTTTGTGTTGGGATTTATGATGGCCAAGGGAGAACAGCAGCTCTTGAACACCTGCCCTGCCCCAAGGTCCAAACCCAGCAAAACACTCCCAGGGCTGTGCCCAGCTCAGCCTGCCTCTTCTTTCACCAGGTTAGCATTGATATGGCTGGGGGGGCACAGTCCCCAGCACAAATCCTTCCTTCTGTAGGAGAGCTCAGCCTGTCACTGGGTGTGGTCAGCACAGAAATTCAGAAGCAGAGAGGAGAAAAACAGTCACAACCTATCAATATCCAAGTCTGCTTTCCTCTCAGAAACATGCCAGTAGTCTTCTCTAAAGGTCAGCTTGGCATGTGAGATGCATTGCCCCCCTTAGATACTTTCAGACATAAACACACATTTTTCTATATGAAAAGAGATGTAAGCATCTTTTGATAACTACTAAATGTATTCCAAATTTAAGCTTTAAGAGAGCATCGTTTTTTTCCTCTCTAAACCAACAAAACATGGAACCCATTTGATGCATGTTCATACCTTGCTGCCTTGTACATGACTTTCCCAAGGTTCTCATGTCTGGGGCACAGGTGCAGATACAGAGAGCTGCCTTGAGCAATGTTTCAATATTTCTGTCTTGTTCAGAAAAGCAGCTATGATGGAAATGGCAATCATTCCTTTACAATAATGTGGTAAATAGAGATGCTATTTTTAATTTTAAAAGTCTGTAGTGTTCAGTCAGTTGTACAAGTATCACATCAAGTAGTTTGTTCCTCAGGGGCATTAGCTGTTGGCAATCACTAAATCCTTAGACTGTTTCTGTTGTTACTAACATCTTCCCATTTACTTGTCCACTCCATGCTAGAAAATTTTATTGACTGAGAATGATCAGGACCTCAGTATATAAGGGCTGGGGGACAACTGACTCAGGGTGAAAATCACTGCAAAGGTCTGTACTTGGCAATGCTGGGTAAGTAACACCTAACCCACTGCAGATTTTGTTTTGGCTCCTATATCTAGCATAATCTGTGGCTAGAGGTCTGGTTTTAGATCAGCTCATTTATCATTATTAACCTGTTTATGAGAGTTTTCCTGTCCACATCTGCCGTGGTCAATTCTGAGTGACCAGGACGCCCAGCCCTCCGGCTATTCGTGTGCTGCTGAAGGCACTTCCCAGCAGAAGAGCTGCCTATGCTCTGCCTTCTCCTTGCTGTCCTCACTTACAACTTAAACAATGCTGCACCTTCAGAGAGAGAACAGAATTTTAGGTTTTCAACAGAATATCTAGGTTTTCAAACCTAGATAGCCACGCAAAACCAAACAAAAGAGAGCAGGAGTTCGGACTAACTCTGTCTCACCAGCTTTTCGAATTCACCTTGGAACTTCACCTGTTAACAGTTCCCAGTTCTCTGCTGCTCTGATCGGCTCCCAGATCTCCCCCGCTCCTCGCGTTTGCAGGAATGTGCAGGCTGGCACCATGTCCACGCGGTGGCAGTTCAGTCCCCAGCAGAAGCAGCAAGGGGACACGCCGGGAAACTCAGCCCAGCCCAGCCCAGCCCAGCTTTGCTCCTTCCTCCCAGCGCAGCGTGTGGCTCCCGGGCAGATCATAAACACGGGAGTGTTCGTCTTGGGATCACGTCCTTCACTCGAGGGTATAGAAACACGTCAGAATACAAAGGGTTGTATTGAAGTTTGTTGGAACAAAAGCAAATGTTTTTATTGAAGTTCATCTTTAAAGCATGAAAAATAAGATTTCTGTAGCGTACCTAGGCTGAATAATTAGGGGAGTTATCAGCTGAAAATTATATTTGCCTGAGAAGCCTAATTTTAAGAGCTTATCTGATTTACTGAGGGATTAGAACTGTATCACATAGCCTCTCTTTCCCATCAAAATTTATAAAATACCAAATATTTTATCACCTCCCTGTTAGCTGCTCACAAACAAGGTACAAGCAGGAATTTTTCACAGGAATTATTCTGAGACTGATTCCAAATGAAAGAACAACTTACAGATAGTTATGATCTATTCTTGAAGTATGCTAAAAAAAATTGATGAAACTCAGAAAATCAGTGTTTCATCAGGAAGTTCATTGAATATCTTTAAAAGCATAGTTTCATCAGCTAGTTTTAGTTTTTACACATCAGCTAGCTTTAGTTTTTAAACCTTCTCTGGGTGATGCTATTCTTGCTATCAGCTGTATCTTTCCTAGTGATGGATACTCATACCATGATATCATCATATGCACTGCCTGACCAGTGGGAAGGAATGGTAGCTTTTTTTCTGAAAAAAATCAGTTTTAAAACCACAGCCTTAGCAGGAAAAAAAATTAGTTTCAATTAAAATAAATGAAAACAATAGTTAGATAATAGTGATGGTCTTTGAGAATATGTACTCTAAACAGAGGGGAAAATAGTTAATGGTTGTAAGGCAATTATTTTGAGCCAAAGAAGGTAATACCAGTTCAAGAAAAATCAATGTTAACATTGGATGTAACAGAAAGCCAAATAAGAAAACCAAGGAAACCTGCAGATTGTTGCCTTCTAGCACAGTCAGTTTCCACTTGGAAACTGAAGCGAGCTGACTCTTGGAGGTGCCTGGCAGATGATTGATGCATTGGATGGACAAAAACAGGGGGTGCATGAGTTACATCTTCTCCCTTCTTCTGCAGAGAGGCATGACCAATATGGGAGCTGCTGAGGGAGGGGTGCAGGGATACACCCCATTGGAAATGGGATGAAAACTCCTGCAGTGTCTCCTGTGGTGCTGCCAAACAAGGCAGAAACCCAGATGTGAAAAATACACCTGATAAAATCCCAGGTAGCTTGGTATGCTGCCTCCAGATGGTTGAGCAAAGATAGAGGAGTGTATAATGGGGCTGTCCTGTGAAAGTCTGATTGGCAGGTGCTGTGCTTGTTTCCCTTTGGGCATAGTGGGGCTTCAGGGATCCTGCTGCTGCCTCTCCTGCTGCACCCAGAGCTGTGGAAAAGGTGGAGAGGAGTGTAAGCCACCCCATATGCAAGATAAGCAACCTTCAAAGGGATGGAGTGGGCACAACCTGCTGCAGCATTGGTGGAGTGACCTAGCAAGGCTCTGAGAAGGAAGGAAGAAGGGGAGGGTTTGTAGGAGACTATGGAGGTTGTTGCAGTGATTGAAAGGTGCTGGACTAAAGGCAGGATGGAAAGAAAGGAGGATGCAGTAGATGGTATGTATACCTTTCTTGGCCAGAAAACCTCAGAGTGCAGAAGTCCTGCTGAGGCCAGTGATGGTTCCTGGTGCCATCCTCCATCACTTTCCCTGGCTCCTTGTGAGCCAACTTACTTACTTAGCCCCCAAAACAGCTTGTTGCCATGAGTTCCCTCATTTAACAATTTGTTGTGAAAAATGTATTCCTTTTTTACACCTGCTGGAGGACCATTACAGTGGGTACTTCCTTGTTCTTGAATTACTTAAAGTAATGACTCAGTTTGTCCCTATTTATCTCCAAACCACTGGTGGTTTTCCTGACACCTGTCATAACCTCCCTCACTCATCCTTCTTCCAGTATGAGGCTTAACCTGTTCTGTCTGCACACCTCAGCTGAGCTGGTAGGAAGAGTGCATGTGGTATTCCCACATGGTGGCTGTGCCCCAGTTTTATCCAGGTCTCTATCTACCAGCACATTCAGGCATCTTCTTTTACTCACTCTCCTATTTCTAATCAGTGTCAATACTCTGCTTGCTTCTTTGATCTGTACTGAGCACTTAGGTGAAATTCCTGAATAAGTACCACCACTAAATATATATAACTGGCTTGAATGTGTATGGATATATATACACATATTTTGTCTTCTCCCATGCATTATTTTTCATCCATCAGAAATGAATTTCCACCATTTTATGTCTTGGTCTCTTGTGCCCTGCAATCCTTATGCAATTTGTGTAAGTGATTCTTAGATTGCTTGTTTTGAATAAAATAGTATCAGCTCTCACTCCTGTGTCTGGATGAGGAACAAGTATATTGTATAATATGGTCCTCAAAAAATACTGCTCTAAAAACCTTCACCTACTGATTCCTACAGGCATCAACAGTACATTTTGTTTGTCTCTTCTAATTTAAACAGTTGAAAGTCAACAAAAAGTCTCTGCCTTCCTTGTCCTGGGATGCTTGGTTTGTCTAGGAGCCTTCAGAGACAAGCTTTATTTAAAGTATTTTTGTAAACAAACATAGGAAGGTGCAGCATCCTTCACAACATCCTCGCACACTTGTGCAAAGCATCATCTCCACCCAGGAAGCATATATCCATATACACATACCTACATATATATGTATGTATCTGTCATAGAATCATAGAATGGTTTGGGTTGGAAGGGACCATAAAGATCATCTAGTTCCACCTTCATCCCCGGCCATGGTCAGGGACACACCTTCCACTAGACCAGGTTGCTAGGTTGTTGAAGACCTGGTCTTGAATACTTCCAGGGACAGGGCATCCACAACTCTTCTGGGCAACTCATTCCAGTGCCTCACTGTCCTTATAGCAAAGAATTTACGCCTAATAGCTAATGTAGATCTACGTTCTTTAAGTTCAAAGCCATTCCCCCTTGTCATATCACTACATGCCCTTGTAACAATTCCCGCTCCAGCTCTCTTGCGGCCTCTGCAATAATGTCTCTCGGGAGCCACCTTATTCTCCGAGATGAACAGCTCCGACTGTCTCAGCCTGTCTTCATGGGAAAAGTGCTCCAGCCCTATGAGCATGTTCGTGTCCTCCTCTGGACCATA
>JANPWX010000050.1:1663261-1680245 GCA_024734555.1 Trochalopteron elliotii
GGGGCCGTCCCCGCCCGCAGCCGGGGATTCTCCGGGCCCGCCCCGGCCGCCCTTTGCCCGCCCGCTGCGGGGGGAGGCGCTGGCAGCCGGCGGGGATGGAGGTGCTGTGGGCGGCGGGAGGGCTCTTGCTGGCCCTGTCCCTGCTGGCCTTCGTCCTGTACTGCTGCTACGTGCGGTACATCCACGTCAAGTACGACTACATCCCCGGCCCCCCGCGGGAGAGGTAAGGGGCCGGCTGGGCAGGCGAGGAGGCGGCGGGCTGGCTCGGTGCCGCCGCAGAGCGCTCCCTGCCAGGCTGGAGCTGTCAGAGCAGGGAATTAACCCTCCAGCCGGTGTCCGTGGGCCTGGCCGGGCCCGGCGGGTGCGGTCAAGGGCAGGGGTGAGATGTCACGGCAGGCTGGGCACGGCGTTCGTGTGTGCCCGCTTCCCGGGGAGCGCGGGCACCGGCGGGCAGCGGTGAGGATAACACGGCCGGCCTGGCCGGGCCTGCACGTCCTGATCTGCATCTCCCGGGTGGCCACAACGGCACCAAGGAGCGCTTTAGAGTCGCCCACCCGAGCTGTGCGTTTGCTCATGACCCTGAGGAGGGACCTGACAGCAGCGTCAGCCACCGCAGGAGGCACCAGCACCGCCAGCCGTCCCACACTGCTCCAGGAGACACATTGACACTAACTCCACCAGGCACCTTCCGTGCTCTCCCTCATAAACCAGGTGTTTAATTTCTGCCAAAAATAAATAAAAATGTCATAAGCGATAAGGGACGGTGAGAAAGCTGCCAGCGAGGCAGTGGCAGCACTGTCACAAGGAGTCATGGTTCCTGCAGCAGTGTGTGATCTTCCCACTTAACCTTACCTGTGGGTGCACATGCCCTCCGTAACATGCCACAGGAAGAGACACCAGCACTCGTACACAGCCTTCCAGGGACTCCACTCTTTCCTGCCCACCTCCAGGCTTCAGCCTACTTGTGTAATAAGGGTCAGATACCAAGACTAGAGAGAGGATGTTCCTGTCATACCTAGACCTGCTTGTCCTTAGGTTCATTTTGAGGTGTGAAGTAACACCATAGACTGATGGCACACCAGAGGAGCCATGAGTGGACCTCATTTCCTGTAATGCAGATAGAGCAGTTTCCAGAGGTAACAAAGGAGTTGTGTTGTATTTGGGGCTTTCGCATCTTTTTGGAATAGAGTTACAAAGGAGGAGTCAAACAAGTGGAGGATTAAAAGTTTCTGTAGATGTTGAGTAACTTCGTTGAGTTCTTGTTATTTTAAGCACCTCCTGGTTCCAACAGTAATAAAATAAGAGCCTGTTTCCCCTCATAGCTTATTTATACTGAAAAGGATGATAGCATGGCTCTGTCTCTCAAATGGAAAACAGACCCTGAGTGCAGCTTGCTTCATTTAGAGAGGAGCTTGGCCAAATCTTCCCTCAGATTTATGCAAAGCAAATGGGAATTCACCACTCACAGTTGAAGGAAGGAATTGATCTTTAAATTTTTAATGCAGATATTGTATTTGAAGAGTTAACATTTTTTATTAATTTCTTCCATTTCCATATTAGCCAGTAATTAACCTCCTCAGTATTTGAAATGACATCTTTTGGACAGAAGGAAATGGTTCCTAATTTCCCTTAACAGGAATCCATTGACAGAAATGAGGTTACACTTACCAGCGATGATCATGTATTAAAGAGCATTTAATGCAAATGCCTCTTTAGTGTACAGCAGTATAATAGATGCATTCAAGATTCAGTCAGCCAGGCAAAGAGCAAAGCAATTCATGGGGGCTCCCATCCAGACCCAAACATCTCCTGTAATACAGCATAAGAAAAAGACCTTGTCCTTCATCTCTGGGCTGGTCTTCCTGGCTGCATGCGAGCACCAGCCTGTCTTTGGTGCCCAGTTTACCAGCTTGGTGAGGGCTGGGCATTGGCACAGCTCAGAGTTATTTTCATCTTCCCTAATGAGGAAAACATGAGCAACGCTCACTAAGCAACAAGGATAGTGCTTTTGTCTGTACAAAACCCTGTGTTGGCATCCTCATGACACTCTCAACTTTCATATTCTGCAGCTTTTTATTTGGACACCTGCCAATCATATGGAGAATGGTGAGGAATCGGGAGTTTACACCAGATCTCTTCCTGCAGTGGTAAGTTGAGGCACATCAGTGACATTGAATGGGGTAGTCCTGGAGTGTATATGGAGAAATCAAGGCCCAAAGACCCTTACAGAATTACATAATTAGGGTCACTGAGAAGGTTGGCAAAGGAGCTAGAGAGAGACCATTGATCTTTCAGATTAGATTAGATATTAGGAAAAACTTTTTCACTAAAAGAATGGTTAGCCATTGGAATAAGGATGGTGGTGGAGTAACTTTGTGGAAATGTTCAAGAGATGTTTGGGTGTGGCACTTCAGCATGTGGTTTAGGGGTGATTATGGTGGTGATGGTTGATGTTGGATCAGATGATCTTGAAGGTCTCTTCCAACCTTGATTATTCTGTCCTGTGATTCTCTTAATGACTTCATTGGCTGGGTACTGCAGTAGTTCCCACTCTGGTCCTTCGAGGTTATTAGGTCTGAGCTGTTATGTGTTGGTAGCTTGTACCATAACTCTCTTTTTTAAAATTTTCTCGTCTTACAGGGCAGAGAAATATGGACCTGTTGTACGAGTGAATGCCTTTCACAGAATCTCAGTATTGATTGTGAGCCCTGAAGGAGTGAAGGTACTGAAAAATAAAGCCAAATCAATAGTGGGGGCCAGCCCATCCCTCCATAATGGGAGAGCTGATGCCTGATGATCAGAGCAGTGCAGAGCATCTGTGCTTGGCTCTGGCTGGGTTAGGAGGATGCGGTGCTTTGCTCTCCATGCTGTCCTGATTTATCTTTTCCTTGATCAGTTAACTTATTTTGTTGCTTTTATTTAAACAGCACATATAGCAAACGTTTTCCATTTGTGAAAAGCAGGCTCTCTGCAAGAGCTTAATATGAATGGGGCACAAGAGACCAAATTTCTCTCTCTAAATCTTTGCAATTACAATAGAGTGAGATTTCAGGACACTGGGCAAAAAAGTGCTTAGAGGCATGCAAAGCAAGAGAGGAACTGGAGAATCAGGGCACACCAGATAATTCATCTACTCTTCAGAGTATTGCTGCAGAAGAAGAGTGTAAATGTGTGTGAGTGAAATGTTATGTTTTGTCTGGGAAACGGATTGCACTCAGTATTTACTGACATGAGGTTTGATTTTAGGAGTTCTTGATGTCACCACAGCACCCAAAGGATCCAAAGGTGTATGGTACTCTCTTCAGCCTGTTTGGTGAGAGGTAGGCAAAACCCATCTGGAGCCACTGTGATCTGAAAATAAGCGCAAGATTAATAATACCACAGGCATGACATTTTGACTCAGACAATTTATATTAGTGTGGGGATTTTTTTCTAATTCCAGACACATGTAAGCAGCATGTACCCATTAAACTATATGTCAGGTCAAATGTCTTCCCAGTCAGGGAGGAGGAAATGTTGAATTTTCTTTTGCCTTGGTCATGTATCTTTTTTCCCCCTGGGGATGTTCAGTTAGTCTCAGAGCAGTCTGCTCAAGACCATCATCCAACTTCTCAGATTTTAGAGCACTCCATAAGGCATGGCAGTTTGCAACTTCTAAATTCAATTCCAAAACCAGGGAATTTTTATTTGTAAGTCTGAAGCTTTAAAAAATACAAAAATCCAGTTATTATATTAATTATTTGCATAACAGCTGTAATGAACCAGCATCTTATGGGACTCAGCATTCCACACCTGCCTGACAAAAATATCTGTGGTTCGGTTGTTGACCACAGTGATGCAATGGCTGCATACTCAAAGGTGCTCCCTACACACAAAATAACAGAAAGTAGATGTGAAAAACTTACATCTGTGACTACACAGAGTACAACAGGCTCCCTGGCATGAAACTGTTCCTTCCCTTGTTTTCCTGTGTGCAGGTTTCTAGGGAATGGCTTGGTAACTGTTTGCAACCATGAGCATTGGCGCAAGCAGCGGAGGATAATGGATCCGGCTTTCAGCCGAAGGTAAGGCAAATATTTCTGGGATGACCTAGCTGTTACTTTTACTGTATTGTCATTGTCATGCTTCTCCCTGCCATTATTTGATATTTGGATGAAAAAGACCCCAACATTCAGTGCCAAAATCATATTTAACTTGGAATCCAGCACTCCATTCCCATGCTAAGTATAATTTGACCAGACTTCCCATGGAGCAGTGACACCCCTATGAACTCAATAATGGCAGAAAGATCCGAAGGTTGTGTATCCTGGAGCATGGTTATGGCTGCCTTATCCCGTTGGAAAAGATAAGGCAGAGGGTTGGTCTGGTTTCCTTGTGCCCCTTGATGCATTGTATGTAGGGTCCAAAGATAAAGTCCGTATGCCTTGATGGGCACAAGTCACCACCCTTTGCCATGACAGATGTTAATTACATGGCAGGGCAGAGCAGGGCTGCTGTAAGAAGAATGTAGCTCGTTCTATATGTTTGCTTTTTAATGTATTAAGGCAAATTAATTATAAATATTAAAAAAACTTTACTATTTCCTATGGAAAATAACAATGGTTATTTTATCTGAACAAAAGAACAAAGGTTATGATGTCCTCTCCAGAGCCCCCATTATTCATCTTTATTGATTGTTCAGCTACCTGATTGGTCTGATGGAAACTTTTAATGAAAAAGCAGAGGAGCTGATGGAGAAGCTAGAGGAAAAGGCAGATGGAAAAACAGAGTTTAGCATGCTGTCGATGATGAACCGGGTGACTATGGATATCATTGGAAAGGTACCAGCTGTCCCTTCCTTGTTTCCTCTGCGACTGGCAGGAAGAGATGGAAGCCAGCAGCAGGAGGGGATGAGGAGCTGGAGGCAGGGAGAAAGACCTTTACCCAGCAGTGCCAGAAGACCTGCAGGACTAACTGTGCCACTTCCATTCAGGCTGAGCCATGGGAAAGGGCAGTTAGGGAAGGGTCTGCATAGTTTAGGTGTGGCCTGAAAGGTGGGGACCCTTTGCAAAAGTCCTTTCAGCCTCATACCTCCCTCCCCTCCATGCCAAAAGGGACACACCAGGGCTCTTTCATGGTCAGAGGTTGTATTATTGCCATTGCATATCAGCATGAAGTCTGCCTTACACTGCCTTTTCCCTTTCTATGCAAACCAGTTTGGGAGGAATGGAGAGTAGAAGTAAATTATTAATCTGCCCAAATAAGGAGAAAACATAATGTCGATATTGCCCTCTCCTTGCAGCCTCCTGCAAGGTAGGATCTAGCCTGAGATATTTTTAGGGGAAAAAGTGATGCTGTGAGGCTATCCTGCTCTTTCACCCCTACCCCAGCAAGTTGCCTTTTTTTCTCCTGTTTCTCAGGTGGCCTTTGGCTTGGAATTAAATGCCCTGAGTGATGACCAGACACCTTTACCCAACGCTGTGACTAAGATTATGGAGGGACTGAACAAGGCACGCAACCCCTTCATAAGGGTCTGTACTCTCCTCACTTCACAGTCTTCTCTCCTCACATTCAGCTGCTCCTGCTTGAGTTCATGGAGCTGGGCAAGGTCCATGTATGTTAGGGAAACAATCATCTGTAGATCTTTCCCTCCAATATACATGAAGATAAAATTTATTAGTGCTTTAAAAAACTCGTGAAATTAACATTAATATTTAATCCTTTTTTTTCTTTTGTTCTCCCCTGCATGTGTCTCCTTCTGATAGGGTTTTATGCTCTCATACCCATTAAAAATTGAGATTTTTGCCATTTGTCCAAGAAGGATGACAGCCTTCACTCAGGGTGGAAGAAATTTGAGCATTCTTCCTGTGAAAAAATTACATTTTCAACCCAAATTCATCTACTAGGAAATGATGGATGTAATATGAAATATTTAAGTAAAGCATTATTTCAGTGTCTCATGAAAGCTGTAGTTCAGGCTTTTAGAGCTCCTGTTTTCCTTTTTGAGACCAAGGCTGAGATTCTGCATTGTATGCTGCAGTTCCTTTCCCGGGAGAAGTGATGAATTTTGCTCACAGTGCCCAAAACATCAGCTTTGATGAGACATGACTTCAGCACGCACAGATTGAAATATTTCTTATTTCAGCCCAAACCCTTCATCCTGCGGGCATTCAGTTTGTTGCATGGAGAGCAAATGTTTTAGTGACAAGTGTCATTTATGGAAAACAAGGTGCTGACTTGGAAAATAACACTGACATTTCTTACCAGCAAAAGGAATGAAATGACCAAAGAAATTCTGTATTTAGTTCATGCCAGGGAATCAGAGGCTGGTAAAGGAGGCCAGGGAGAGTGTGAAGCTGTTGAGACATGTGGGGAAGGAGTGCATTGACCGGAGGAGAGAAGCCATCCAGAATGGGAAAGAAGCCACAACAGATATTCTTACACAGATACTGAAAGGAGATGGTAAGAGACACCTTGCTGTTTGAGTGAATTTCTCTGTGGTATGTTTTGCTGTGAAGTTCAGGGAGGATTGTTTAGGGGATCTGAACTTGGATCTTCCTTTTAAGTTGTTTTCACACTGAAGATAGTGAGAGTTGCTTTGAAGATTCCCTGTTTTTTTGTGTTGGATCAAATATTGGTCACAAGTCACCACTGAAAAGCTCCTTCAGCATCCTCTCTTGATGCCGCCTCAGCCAATATGTGCCAAACAGGGCAGAGCATTCTGGCTAGTCCAGCTGGGGCACAGGGGCATTTTCTAATCCAAATTGTTTTTCTATCTCGACAGCTCTGGAGGAGACTAGGGATGATGAAAACATTCTGGATAACTTTATCACTTTCTTTGTTGCAGGTTGGTAGCTATTTTAATGCTTGGATATGTCATGTGGGGAGCTGTACTCATTCTTGAGCTATCTACCAGCTCATGATTAACATCCTTGTTAATCATAATTCACATCAGGATTAACATCATGACTCCATGTGATGCTGCTGCAACCAGGAGTCTCTTGGCTGGAAGACAGCAGTATTACACTGGCATAGGACCAGTTGGGTGAGGTCTGAAGAGAACTCTTAATTTTCTCACAGGCAAATTATATATTATCCTTTTTCAGTGATATCGACACAGCAGATAAGCCCAGGCTGATGTTTTCCAACCACTTACTTCCCACTCTGTTTTCCAGCCTCTGTCTTTTCACTGCCCACTGGGGTGCAAGGCTATTCCTTATGGGGTTCTGGCCCTTCCACCCAGATCCCACTAAACCCCACGAAAACCATCTTTTACATGTTCAGTGTGTCTTTGCATCACCTCACCCATATGATGAAATGCCATTCTTGCCTGAGTAGGAGTAGGCACTGTCAAGCAAATCAGAAAATGTATGGGCTAAGTAATTATGTGAGATAAACAACACTTTGCAGATCAAGACAGTTTAGGTTCATAAGAAGGTGAGGTCAAAATGCTGTTCTTTGGCAAGAAAGATGTTATTGCAGCAGACATTTTTGCAGAAGTCTGTTTTCTGTAATGCTTTAAAATAGTACATATGCTTATCCATGAAAAAGAGGGAAAAGTGTCCACATCTGAGAGTCACAAAGTGGGTACAGTTGGAAGGGTCTTCTGGTCCAGGCTTTACATACCTTTTATTATTTCCTTTATTTTCTAGCATATTTGAAATAAAACGCTTGGGGTTTGATGTTTAAAGCTTCCTATTCACGATCACCCTAGTAGAGCCGTCTTGGTATCATGTTGTTGTTTCATACTACCTTTTAAACTGGTTTTTGTTATCATTAGGTCATGAAACCAGTGCCAATGAGATGACATTTACAGTAATGGCACTGGGTCAGCATCCTGAAATACTGGAAAGGTATGTGTGCTCCAATTTTTAGATTCAGCTTGATGTTAATTTCAAGGTGAACTTAATTGTAAGGGCTGTTAAAAAGATGGGATCAGTTCCCAAGAAAATCTAGCCTCCCTTCCAAAATAAACAGTTTCCTAGTACCAATATATCCAAAATGCATAAAAAGAAAACCTTAAGATGGATTATTTCAGTTTCACCCAGGTGATTTTTTTTCAAAGCCTTTATACTTGCAGGTCCCAAATGCCACCTGATTCAGCTGCCCTGTATGCACATTGCCTCATCCTGATATGAGGTACAAGTTCAGGAAGCCTGGATGGGAATTGGCTGTCATTTTGCCTGAGGATGGGTATTTAAGTCCAACTCAGTGTCTAGAAAGTAAACTAATGTAATTTGTCAACTCGCCTAGCAAGAAACAGGCATCTGCAGCTAATGAGTTTTATTTGAACTGCAGGGCTCAGGCTGAAGTGGATGAGGTTCTGGGTGCCAAGAGAGATGTTGACTATGAAGATCTTGGCAAGCTGACCTACTTATCACAGGTACTGTTGGAAGTGAGGTAAGATACCAGGCAGAGCTGTTTGGTAGCACCTCTGACATGTCATGGGGGAGCCCCACACCTTTAAAATTTTAAAAACTTTGCTAATGTTTTATCCTGATAGTGTTTGTCCCCAGAGAGTCAGCAAGCAAGTAGCCTGACACATTTGCAGCAGCCCAGCCTTATTTGGAAAGGTGCTCCTCAAATTTACAGATTCCTTCACTGCTTTCCTTAATTATTACCAGTCTGGGAGCTAGAGTAGAGTTACATAATCCCTATCTGTTTAAGGTGAAACAATAGCTGTAACTTTAAGAAAGGTGTGCAACTTTGAGCCTAACCTGTGTGTGAATCCCACACACTTTCCTAATTCACTGCTCTATTTTTGTTTGATTGTTGTTAAAGCATTTATAGGTATGATCTCACTATATGGAATAAAGTGGGATTTGAGGATAGCCAAAAATAATGGCTGGGTTTTCTAATGTCAGTTTTTCATTATTCAGTCTTGAAACCCTCTTCAGTCACTTGGGGGTGGTGGGGGAAAGAGTTTGGTCCTGAAAGAGGTCTTGTGTATAGAAATGCTGGTTGGTAATGAACTGCAAAGCCAGGGTTGGCTATCAGCCAGTGTTTGTGTTGCATTTCCTTTTTTTACAAGATAGGGGACACCAGTAGCCCTCAGGAGAGCCTGAATCACAGTCCTGACAGCTGTTCTGCATAAATTTCCCTGTGATTTTAGTAGTCTGCCATGATCCTTTTTGTTTTAAACTGCCCTGCTGAGGTGAGCAACAGTATTTTACCATTTGGCATATCCCATCCTACAAATTACTGTGCTTTGATAGCAGATAGATTTCATACGTCTGTTTCTCATAAGGAAAAGGCAACTCCGTGTGATTACAGAAATCAGCAGGCTTCCTTAGGCTTCTCCAAACACCATCACAGTTATACCACTCCAATTAGGATGAGGTATCTAAGCCTTTCAGTTTTAAGACAGATCACATGAGAGGTTCTCAAAGCAGACCATTTATTTAACAGCACAAGCTTGGATCTGTACAAGCAAAATCAGTCACCCTTGGTCAGAGCCAGTCCATCACTGGAGTATCAGAGACTATGGGACTCCTCTCCTGTTGTTCAGGCAATTCTGAATCCTTTTGTCCAGGTTTCTTTTTCATTAGTCCACTTGTGCGTGCACAGTGTTAATTGCATTTTCAGTGCAATGCTCATGTGCACTGTTAATTAGGTTTCACTTTGATGAAATAAGCCATTCTTACAGCTCACTGACACCAAAAGAAATGGTCTTGTTCCATTTTTTTTCTCAACATTCCCTATTCATTTTCCTTTGCCAGGTTGTTTTTTGTCTTTTTGGGGCTCTGACCTGGCTCAGCTCCTCAAGCAGCAGAAGCAGGACAAAGGCAGGAGCTGAGAGTGGGAAGGAGGTGGGAGCAATCACCCGCCCTCATGGCAGCCAGTGCCCAGAACAGCTCATCAGGGGCAGGAGACTTCACTCTTAGGTATTCCCTTTGAGTTTGCTTCCTAATACCTTTTGCTTAGTTGTTCATCTGACTTGAGGTGTTAGATCTGTTCCAGGATCTCTTCTGGGTTTTGTGTCTTTTTCTCTGCATTTTACCAGCTGCAAGAAAGAGCCAGGCCTGAAGGAGCTGACTTAGCCATATTTTGCCCACAGAAGGCCAAGGCAGATAGACCAGCATCCGTTTCAAAAGTCAAAATCTCCCATTTAGTTAAAGCAAAAGGCCATAGGGAGGTAATTAATTTTATTTCTGCCTCCTACAGTGTATGAACTAACTGATCTCTTGTGCTTTTTGCTGGCACAGGTCTTTAAGGAGTCGCTGCGGCTGTACCCGCCCGTCTCGGGGACGCTCCGCAGGCTGGAGAAGGAGCTCATCATCAATGGCATCAAAATTCCTGCCAACACCACGGTCTTTGTGAGTCCATCCACCATCAGCAGCTCTTACCTGCCCCAGTTGATGCAAATGTAGTGGACGTGTGGGTGAGAGGGCCAAAATCTTCCCTGGGCATATTTGAACCGGCTTCTCCATAATTTTGACCGAAACTAGAGTATTAATTAAGTCTTGCAGTTGGGACCGTGGAGTGGAAGGCATTTATGGTTTTATACCTCTGAGAGCAAAGAGGCATTTTCAGTGTGTTGCTCCTGACTAACAAAAATAAACTCTTTCTTGCCAGCTCAACACTTATGTAATGGGAAGGATGGAAAAGTTTTTCAAGGATCCACTTACTTTTGATCCAGATCGATTCAGCAAAGATGCACCTAAGTGAGCTTCTTTTTACTCCTTTGTTATTAAATATGTATTAAGAAACCATTACAGGAAGACATTTCAAGGGAAAGAAAAGTAGCATAAAACTTTTTCCATTCCAGTATGAGTAACACTAAATCATCCAAATGTAAATAGAGAGCAGTAATGCACAGCTTTTGTTCAAGAATTCTTTAGACCATGTTACCTTGCAAAAAAAAGAGCAATATTGTTATTAAATGTTTATATTGAGGTCAAAGCTTTGGGCCCAAACCAGGTAGAATATTTGCCTTAGTACAGTGCAAGCATTTAATGTGTGACAGCCCTGGTCCCAGGGTGCTTGAAATGTCTCCATATTAGAGAGGGGAGAAGGGGCAGAGGGAGAGAAGATGCTGTTCAGCCACGTGGGCAGGCAGCCTAAGTCTAATCAGTGGTCAGGAGTGCAATAGAAGGGACCAGTGAGTGACTAAACAGATACAGAGATCAACACCAGCTACTTCATGACTCAGGAGTTTTCCTTCAGCCTAGAGTTAGTCTGGTCTCCTAAACCAAACACCCCCTCACTCACATGGCTCAGAGCTGCCCAAAGGAGCAATAATTGGGTGGATTGTGACATCCTCATGGCAGGCTGAAGAGCATTTAGAGTGTGCGTGACATTCAGCTTTGAAATAAGGCTGGCATGCATCAAAACAGCTCTGGCAGCTGAGCCATACAGCAAGGAGAGATGACAAGGAAATGTGCTGCTGAGCTGTATTGCTGCTCTGAAGCAAAAAAACAGTTAATTTGGAGACTGCTTTAACAAGTCCGATAGGTGAGGGGATATTTAGACCATTTCCTTGCTGCTGTGATGAAATATTTGCTTGTTTCTTTACAACCAATCTGTCAGAGTGACAATGTTGAACCTTTTTCTTTGCAGGCCATATTACTGCTATTTTCCATTCTCTCTGGGACCCCGATCCTGCATTGGGCAGGTGTTTGCACAGGTGAGTAGAGGTCTGGAACAACCCTTGGTTAGCAAGCACTGGGCCAGCTCGGGGTGTGCTGGCCATGGGTGGTGGTGGGCACCAGAGGCCACACTGATGCCCTGTGCACTGACCCTCTACTCCTCAGAGGGAAGATATCCCCCCATGCCCACAACAGGCATGTCTCTCAAATGCTGTCACAAGAGCAGACATCCATGCAGCCAAGGTATCTGCAGGGAGGAGCAGCAGGCTGCCCTCCCTCCAGACTGTCCTGGGTCACCCTGCTTGAATCCAAACCCCCTTAATGGGAATCACAGTCAGCATTTCTTTGCCAGCCAAAGTCAAGCACACAGGGGATGTGCAGGGGGCCTTGGGGATCATCCCATGGCTGCCACTGACAGAATCGAGGCAGGGAAAACATCAGCTGGAGGAGGACACAAGCCAGAACTGGCACAGAGAAGGTGAGGAGGGGGCTACGTGCACAGAAGGAACAATTTCATGTGTGTGAACATGGCAGAGAGTGTTTCAGGACAGCCAGAGGCCAGTGCTTTGGGTCTGTGATCATCTAAGCACCAGTGCTCAGAGTGCTTTAGTTTTAGAGTCTGACTTCCAAAATGGGTTTAACACATAAACAGAAAGACTGATGTTAGTGCCTGTCAGTTGTCTTCAAATCCAGAAGTCACAGGTTTCCTGCCCAAACTCAACTGGCTGCATGAACAGAGTAACATTTAACTTTTAAAACTCTCTATTGACAAAGCAGTATAAGATAGTAGACTGACTTTAAGCAGCTGCAGTCCAAGCTGTATTTGCTGTCACTGACAGTTTGCTTTTCTTCTTAACAGATGGAGGTAAAAGTGGTGATGGCAAAGCTGCTGCAGAGGTTTGAATTCCAGCTGGTGCCAGGACAGAGTTTTAAACTCTTGGAGGCTGGAACCTTAAAGCCACTAGATGGAGTAATATGTAAATTAAAGCCAAGGAGCTCTGCAAGAGTCTGCCGGGCCTGACTGCTCAGGGAGGGGAGTGTGGCAGGCTACTTGTAGTGTTTCTTCTGATTTTGGAGATCTTGACACTAATCAAAGGTTAGATTTAGTAGACCCCTTCAGAGGATTACTAGACTGAAATTATTTCTAACCTTCCTCATAATTTACTGAAGAAAACCTCACGAGAGTCACTCTACTGAGAATCTTCAATCTGGAAGTGTACCTGGAATTACCAAGCTTGTTCTTTTCCTGGAGGGCTATTTGATTCTGACCAGACTTGGAAAAGAACATCCTTTCACTGGAGTATCCCTGGAGTGCCACACAAACCTACACTCCGACCCCAGCTCATGGTTTCCACTAAGCTTGAATACAACACAACATGGTCTAAGCCCTTGTTTGAGGAGTTTCTTACACAATGAAACAGAAAAGAGTAGAGAATAGATTTGGGCTGAATTTAAGAAGAGAAGTTTGGAGATAGTCTCTTGGTCAAAGTAATTTTTCTATCCCTGCTCCAAATGAGAATAACAATTGATAGCAACAATCTGGAAAAAAAAGCAAAAAATCAGAGTCTGAGGCCACGACTTTCTCCTGTTGCTATTGCCTCATTTTTTTTCAGTCTCTTCTACTTTTCTTTTGATATTATGCACAGTGTAGATTCCCAGTCCACACTGTAGAAAGGGACTCTCCTTCTTCCTCCTCCCCCTCCACACAGCCTGTGTTCACTCTTCTGAGACACTCTTCTTTGTGGGGAAAGTCTTGCTGCATTTATTTTATCCTGGATCATTTTCCCCATCTTGTTTGCCACAAAGCTACAGTAACACTTAGACCACATGGTGTAGTAGGTACAGGAGGGCTGGAAAAAAGTGCCTGAACTAAGTGCTGCTTAAAATGGTGTTGCCACTGAAGAAATGTGTCTGCAATTTGAGCCAGAGACAGAAGGAAGGTGCTGCACCCACTTCTGCAGATGTGCCCGGATAGCTCACTGTGTGTAGGCTTGCAGCCAGGCTCTGCTAGGGAGAAAAACTGTCATTTGAAAATGCTGCCTTCCAGGAATATGTGGATACCTAACAGGAGTTTGGGCCTCCTCTATCATGAAATACAGAGAATTAAAGGCATTTGATGCTGCCACTTTTGTTTCTTATCTTTCTGAATTAAGTGCAAGAACACAGTCTATACACTGTCAGGTTCCTGAGGTGGTTTCCATACCAGGAGGGGAGCACCCCAGAGCTTTCCCTGACTTTGCCCCTGTTCTGCACCATCTCATTCAGTGCAGCAGTGGGACAGCAGGCCCAGAAGGTTGATGCTGCTTTTGATAATGCAATCAACACCTCACAGTGTAGTAATATGACTTGCAGCTGGGATACCAATACCTGCATTGCAAGGGAAGTTTTAGTCCATCCATCAATAGACCAGCTCTTCAAGACCTTGTGCTGGAAATCTGATTATATCCTCCTAGACATTAATAAAATCTCGTTGGGAAGACTGAGGACCCCTCAGGATAAGTATTCCCAGGAGCTAATGCAATAGGGAGCAGGATGTTGTGTGCCAGTCAGGCTGGATGTGCTCGTGACATAACAAATGGCTGAATCCTGAGAATATGTCAAAGGCAGGGCAGTATCTCGGTGCTGTGGGGAGTAGGGGGGAAGCTGTGACAGGAGTGGCATATGCTGTGAATAGCACACAGACAGCTTGACAGACTGGCAAATTGTGCTGTGGAAATGTGAGATGCCACCACACCAGGGCTCTGCTCAGTGCTACCAATGAATGAGTTGAGATTCCTTAGTTACACAAACACCTAACTGCCTTCTGCCACCTCTGCAATGAGGTCAGGCACCTCCAAGGAGGGCTCAAGGGGGGGGTGTTAGCATGTTAAAATCCTGCAGTGAGTTCTGTCAGCCCTCATGTGCTCAAGACCAGAGCTTCCTGACTGCTTTGTGTTTACCCTCCCCAGAGGATACTCTTCCTGCTTTCTCTGCAAGCCCAAATGCCATCCAGCTCTTCAGGGACCGCTGGCTCAGGCCTTTCTCTTTGTCCTGCATCCAGGAGTGTCTCCTGTCGGGCTGATTGCCTCCCAGCAGATGGCAAGCACTCATTGCTGATGCACCCAACACCCGCGGGGCTCCTCAGCCTCCACAGCTCCTCTCTTAAGTCAGGCTGCCTTCGTAGCACTGGAGGAGATGGTGCCTGTGGGGCCACACAAATGCCCTGCAGTGTTCTCATGTCATCCTGCACCTCCAGCCAGGAGGTGATCCCTCATCTGACAAAAAAAAAAAAAAAAAAGAAAAAACAAACAAACAAAAACCCCCAAAAAACCAAAAAACAAAAAAAACCAAACAAACAAAAAAAAAAAAACAAAAAAAACCAAAACAAAAACAAAAAAAAAACCAAACCCACCACACAAACAAACAACAACAACAAAAAACCACAAAAAAAACCCAACACACAAAAAAAAACCCACCAAAACGGTTCAGGAAAGTTGCTTCCTAGTGCCCTATATGCCAACCAGGTGCTGGCATCAGCTTTGGCAAACCCTGTTGAGAAACCTCTGACCAGAAGTGCTTAGGGAGACACAGCTGTGCCTGCCAGGGGCTGTAAAAACACTTGGGAGCTGCAGCTGTCTTGGACACCACAGAAAAGGACAGTTTTCCTTCCTACTGGGAAAGAGAAATGTATTATTTCAGTTCTAGGGCAATCATTATTGCACCAAGCCCTTGGCTAGGGTTCCTGGCTGGTAAGGCAAAAAAGCAGAGCAAGGTCTGTCTCCCTAGTTCACTTGCTTGTAGGAAGGTATCATACCAGCATCTAACTTTCTTCTTATCCTTTTCCTGACTCTTGGACAATACAAAGAGAAATCTGGAAATGATTGGTGGGGTGATTTTTTCCTGGTGCCACCCAGGCATGGCCACACACAGGCCAGTGTTGCATGCCTGGAGGCTGGATGCAAGAAGGTTTCTCAGTTGACATGGAAGTGCAAAGCCAGGCTGCTCAGGAGTTTTACCCTGCCCCAGATGTGCACACTTGCAGCTGGACAGGAACTGTCTGGAGACAGCCAGAAGCTCAGCTGGCAGGAGTCATAGTAACTGCTGCCCTCAAAGGCAAGGGTACCAGTGATGGCATGTATTCCCAAGAGTCTTTATTAGAGCTAAGTCTTCCTCCTGTTCTGAAGTGGCTGCTGCAGGTTTCTTTGATCCCTCTCCCAGACCTATAAACTCCTTGCCTCCTCTTCTGGACTGATGCCCAGGACTTTCATGTATGTGCTCAGAGGGAAAACTTTCCCCCCAGGATTTCTCCCCAGGTTTTTTATGCTAACCCAAGAGCTTGATCTTATCCCTTCTAGATCAGTGTCATAGACAAGAAATAGGGAAATGCTGCTGCCTAGGTCTATTGGAATAGGAAGGAACCAGCTAGAAAAATTGCACCCAGAGGTGTCTGTCTTTCAGAAGGCAAACATTTTCAGTGCTGGCATGGGAAAATGGGATGATTTCTCACCCCAGTTAGTCTGGAGCACAGGAGACTCCCAATTTTTCATCTACACTTCATGTACAGACTCATACTGTCTCATTTTGAGAAAGGAGCCCAGCTAGTATTAGTGCCAGGACAATTTTTCATGAGAAGAATCTCATTCCAGCCCTTGCAGGAAGCCAGAAGAAGCTAAGAAGCATGGGATTCAATCACACTCATTGAAATTTTAGCACAGCCTGTTATTTTCTGGACAGTGGACAGCCTTCTGCTCCATCTAGACCCTATATAGGAATGAATGTAGATAAGAAAGTGTAAGATACTTGCAGGCCTAGTGTAAGCACACAGGTTAACCATATGTGGATTTGCACTAGGGGGGTTGTATGATGAGAGCTGCAACAGGAGGCCTCCTTTGGATTTAAGCAGCCTCTGTTGCTGAGACCATACAATCACAAAGCACATATCTGTAGCTCATACCCATCTGCTCCACACAGTGTTCACATGCTATCAAAGGCAATAAAATCAGGCAGAACCCTCCAAGGCACTAAGAGACGCTCAAACTGCCACATACTCCACTGCTACATCTTTGCTCCAGCACTTTGCTGTGTTTCCCATTTCAGGTGTCAGCTATGTGAAGCAAGGCCACTTCTTGTGCCATAATCTACAAAAAGCCTTGCACAGCAGAGCCATGATCTTGGCAGGAATCCTTATGTGCTACTGTAAAGCAAGTAAATAATCATTGTGATTTTATAGAGTCGTCTCTAATAGGTCTTGATACTATTACAGTGCTGAGGACAGGCTGAAATTAGATAATAGTACACACAGCTGGCATCTATTCCCTTGGAAACACAGGTAAAAATGCATTTAATACCTCTCCAGTGACAATGAATATTCATTAATATGACACAGATGTATACTTGATTTGAAATTAAGAATAGTAATTAAAAAGCTACTAAGGTTT
>JANPWX010000050.1:1685244-1770029 GCA_024734555.1 Trochalopteron elliotii
GCCCCGACCGTGGCTTCTCTCGCGCAGCTGCACGGCCAATGCTATGACAACAGCGGAGATGCTGAGCTACGGGTCACAGCCATGCTGGAGCTGGGATCCCCGCTGGAGATGATTCAGCTCCTGCAGACCCCCTGGGAGGAAAGATTTAAAGTAAGAAAACAAAGCAAGGGAGTTTTATCAGTCGCTTTTAGACCACAAACTGGGCAAACTGGCGAAGAGCCGGTGGTGACCGCTGGGGCAAACGGGATTCTCCTGCCGACACTCTGTTTGATCCCGCAAATTGTCTGTAAATCGTTTCCCTTTCATTCCTTTAAAATCACATTAACACAGCCCTAGCTTGGTGTTTCACGGTTAGTTTCTTTCTCCATAGAGCGGTGTTAAAAGAACTTCCTCTGGGAGGAGATAAAATCGTACTCGGTGCTGGGGCAGTGGTTAATACCTTCTATTATACGATAACGTTAGTTTTGCCTCTATGTTGCCTATATAAATATGCTCATATATATATGCAGAAGGGCTTTGGTCACGATGCCCCTCAGCAACCCGAGTCTGACTTGGGAAAGCCACCTCACCATGCTCCGAGTCTGTGGTTCGCGGTGTGTTACCTGTTCTAGGCAACAAGCTGAGCAAGCTGACCCTCACCATGTGTTTGTGCGGCGTTTCTGATTTTGGCCCTTTAGGAGTTACTGTAGTAAAATCATTAATAAAATGCTTTCCTCCTGCTGTAGGTGCTAGGATTGCAATCTTTCTAGTGAGATCTGCCTCATCTCCTAGGCGTCCTGCATAGGGACTCATATGCTCCCTAGGAATATAAATGACGTTAGACATGGCACTTTACTTTGGTTATAGCTTGTTTTACAGTTTGCCTCAAGGGCTCAGTTGGGGGTTCAATATTACTTGTTTGGGTGCCAGAAGGATAAAAATCATCTTGTAAAAAAGCAAGAGTATCCTAGTGTCAGCAAGAAGTGCTTTGGGCAAAATAAAAGCACAACAAAAGTCCTAAAATAAAATCCCTGTCTGCATGTGGTCCTTAATGTTGAAGGGGAGCCTTGCCATCTGAGCCAGAGGGGGAGCGTGGCAACTGCTATCTCAGCTGTGGGATGCAAAGCTGGCATTCTTATGATTGCCTCACTGAACAAGCTAAAATAGCATTGCAGCTTCCACAGTCATTTCTCTTGGCTTAGGGAGTTTTACTTTCTTCAGTTCCGTACTGGCTTCTTATATAGCTTTCCGAACACCTCATCTTCTTAAACGTGCCAAAGTCTCCTGTAAGAAACCCATGGTGCTGGATTAGCTGGTGGCAAAGTTTGGTATGATGGCGTTAGAGATTTTAATCATCTCTTGACTGCAGAAGACACTAATTCAGAATTTACGCTGGCACTGTCTAGTCCTGTTTCCTAATTCGGGTGTCTAAACATGTGGGATTCCCCTGTGATGAGCCACATCAGATACCAGGGATGGTGCGAGCTGTTCCAAGGGAAAAAACCCTCGCGCCTGCACAGATCACTATCAGCAGGGTCGAGGGGTGACGTGGGCTGCCTGGCACACCTTGTTGAGGATACACTTTGTCTCATGCCGGGCTCCTGATACTGAATGAAGACTGCTGCAAAAAGCTACTTTAGCAAAGTGCTGGTGCAGTATAAATGCATTCCTCTAGCTCTAGTTTGTCTAAAAATAATTTACCAAGCTTTCTGCTGGGTCAGGTATTGTCTGGCCTTTCCCTGCTGCCAGAAGGTTGTCATAAAAGCAAAAAAGCTGGCAATAAGTACATTGCAAGCCTTGACTAATTCTTCAGAAGCATGATTGTGTGCCCAAATTCATACTGCTGAGTGATGCAGCAAGGCATGAATCTGATATTAATGACCATGGAGCCTCAGTCTGTATTGAGCAGCATGGGGGAAGGGAGGGGAATCTATTAATTTTATGCCAGACTGGGAAAAACCCTTCTGATTTCAGCTGGCAAATCAATATAGCTCCTGAAACATGAAGGCTGCTATTGTTTTCCTCACAGCTTTCTCCTCTAGCTCTTCTAACTGCAAATGTCTCTTTTTGTGTACACACATTTTTAAAAAATGTTGCTAAACTACTTACCAGTCAAATCCTGTGGCAATGTTGATAATAAATTTTGTAGTATACATGTAATTACCTTTTAAGTTCTATATTTTTTTCCCTTTTAATTTAATTGAATGCCCTCCCCTTTGTTCTACTTCCAATTTAATAGCTGTTTTTCATCTGTTTTTTTCCATGCATATTCATCTTCTCTTTCTCAGATTTGCCTGAGTCTTGTGAAACTGCTGTTTTACTTGGCACATTCCCCCCTGGGTTCAATAGTCCTCTTGGATTTCCAGCCAAGGCAGTTTGTTATGGTGGATGGAAACCTAAAAGTGACAGACATGGATGATGCCAGCACCGAGGAGCTGTCTTGCAAGGAAGATAATGACTGCACACTCGACTTCCCTACCAAAAGTTTCCCTCTCAAATGCTCTGTGGTTGGGAAATGTGAAGGAATGAATGAGAAGAAGAATCTGTTCAATGCGTATCGGTATGTCCAGCTACATGGGGGAAGATCTGGGGTGGTTGAGCTCATGCCCTGCCAATGTAAGCCTCTAGCACCTTGCTCTTCTTCCATGCGGTGATTCCTCTCACCTCTGCCAAAGGGTAGTTAAGGATCACTTTGAGGCAAGTTATTTTCCTTATAAGGCAGGAAAATAGTGTAGTTGTCTGGTGAGAGTGAGGGCATCTTTCTTCTGCTGCTCCATTTCCCCACTGCCCTCGAAAAACTTGCCCCAGAGCTTGCACCTGTAAATTTGCTGTTTGCCAAACAAGCCCTGGTGCATGACATCCATGGGCTGTGCTTGCTGAAAGCAGTGGCAGTACAGACTACCTGCAAAACCCCACCAGCTTTGAGTCCCTGTTGTTGGGAGCAGGCTGACCAGCACTTCCCTTCATCTCCAAACCTCCCTATGGGGTCCTGTGGAAGAGCACTGGAGCAGGTAACAGGCAAGGGGCTGAGGCTGCTGCAGCAGTTTGTGTAGGCCATCAGCTGAAAATGCAGGGACTTTTGCTCACCACTGGTGCTTGGCAGGTCACATCCTGGAAGGAAGCCTTGGCAGCTGGATATTTACACAGAAGGACTTAGTAAGAGAGCCTGAATTTCCAGGATTCAGTGCTAAAGGGCAAATCCTTGCATAGACTACTGCAGCATTGCAGTTGCACTTGTCTCTTGTGAACTTGTTCCCTAGAACAGGAATTTTGTGGAAGGGTCAGGAAATGAGTCATCCTGACTTTTCATGGGCAATAAGAAGGTCAAACCTTTTCAGGGCAAGAGAAAGATCTTGTATGAGTCTTCTTTTATACAGGTCTCTTTTTTTGGTGGGAAATACATTGCTTAGTATACAAAAATGGCCCAGTGGAATGAGGGAAATTTTTATGGCATGAAGCTTTGCAAGGTAGATTTCATGCAGCAAGGACCAGGTTTTCAGCCCAACACACAGGAACCATCTGAGACACCAAGATGTGCTCCAACACATAACTTTATAACCAAAGCAGAATTACTAGCTGCATATGGATAATCAAGTCACAGGAAAATGTAGACAACTTAATCACCAGGGAAATGAAGGCACTGTATTCTAATCAGCCTGTGGGATTTTTTGCAGGTATTTTTTCACCTATCTCCTGCCACACTCTGCACCACCAGCTTTGCGGCCCCTTTTGAGCGATATTCTGAATGCAACAGGTATCAGATAATATTCATAAACTTCTTCATTAGAACTCTCTAAATGTCATGGAATTGATTATCTTTGTCATGTTTTTCCTTAAATGTAGGTGATTTACGATATGGAATAAATGAAACCCTTAGAGCTTTTGAAAAGGTTTTACATCTGTACAAGTCTGGGCTCTATCTGCAGAAAAGACCTCTTGTTTTGAAAGGTAGTTGATTTTGAATGCTCTAAGTAAAGAAATTACTGGGGGAGGGAGCAAGGCACTTGGTAACTGGTCAAATTCTGATCACCCATACATTTAAGCAGTTTATAGTCACTAGAAAAAGCACCAAAAGTGTTTTGGTTGTTTTTTTCCCATGGAAGCTATGCATGATTGTATGGCTTTGCAAAGTAAAAGACAGTGCAGACAGTCTGCATGGACATGTGTTTTCACTGCTTCTGAATACTCTTCTCGTAATGAACATTGGTGTTTCAAGGGAATGTATTTAGAATAGCAAATTGAGTGGTTCCTGTCTTGGGATATATTTATCCTTATCCTTTGGAGCAGCAGGTCAGTTTTCTGGGCTGATATTCAAACTCCCCATTTCACTGTGTGGCTTCTGTCTGCTGAGCACAGGTTATTATGGAAACATAGAGTGGGGAGGTGACAGCACCAAGATGAGTGTGGCAGGGTACCTAGAGCCTTGGTGCCCTCTAAGTTCCTTTTGTCTGAAGATCATTCTATTGGACATGTGGATGGATAAATGTGACTTTATGAGGTGCATTCCTCTGCAAAGGACCCATTCAGTGGTAGAGATGAGGCTGATCAAAAGGAAGTTTCAAAAATCCAGTGGTTACTCTTGTTTGCATTTTCCTGAGCATTCACATGAGGTGCTGGGTGATGGTGGCTTGCAGAAGGAAATCTCTTTACATGTGAAAGAATTATAATTTGCATTGTTATGAACAAAGATATCTGGTCATTTGCATGTAAGGACCATCAGCTTTAACAGGAATTACTGGTATTTTCCAGCAACACCTGTCTGTTGGCTTTGCACTGTGCCAAAATGATCACCATCCTAGAGGTGTGGAAAGGTGGGGAGAGACTCTTAGCTGTCAGTGAACAATAGCCTGAACAACACCTGCTCAGGCTTGTCAGATCTTTGTCACATCTCCTTGTCAGGAGCAGGATCTGGCCTCCCTTTTCCCCACTGGGGTTCCCCAGTTTCCTGTTTCTGTGGGTAGCACCATGATGGGTGGGTCAGTCTGTGCCCCATGTAGGTTGGTGCTGAATCTGTGATGGGCTTCTGCTGTTGAGGCTGAGGTGTAGGAGAGGCTGTCTTGGGGTTGGCTTCTCCAGGGTAAACATGGAGTGCCTGTGACTTTGCACAGCAGCCTCCCCCTCTTACCCACCCCTGCAGTGGCACCCCTCTTCCTTTGCCCTTGAGACCTCTGACCCCTCCACAACATCTGTGGGGGAATTGCTGTCCTGTGTTCCACTGCAGAATCAAAGGGCAAGATTTGGGTTTCTTTTAACTTTGCAGCTCCATCCCATTCCACCTTGGCCAGTCAAGTCTGTCACTATTGCAATTCTTTTAAGAGTTTCACTGATTAAGTGTGTAGTGTAACTGTTTTCTGAAGGTGCACCTAGAGTGTTTCCCTAGATACCCTCTTTCTGTCCCCAGACTACATCTCCCTAAAGGGTTTCAGAACAGTGGAAGGAGAGGACTACAAGTGCTGGCCCTCCTACAGCCACCTGGGCTGCCTGCTATCCATCCACAGCCCTGAGGAGGCTGCTGCCATTTGTAACTCCCAGCTGCAGTGTCAGAGCTTTATTGTCACCCAGCACAGGACATGGACAGGTGAGCTTGGGCAGTGTGACAGGATGCTGCCACGTGGTGCTGCTGCTTTCCTCCATAGTACATTGAATCTACAGGCATGTATAAAAGCTGCCTTCCTTATTCTCAAGCTCAGTATTCTGTCACTGTGGGCATCCAGAAATCCCCTGAGTGTGGGCATCCAGAAATCCCCTGAGAGCAATTATGTTCTCCCTCTGCACCTTTTTGCCTCTACAAATTTTGCCCAGGACTGCCAGGTATTGTTAAACACTTACTCATTTCTTGCAGAGTAAGTGGCTTCACTTTGCTGTTAGGCTAAACAATCCCTGTGGTATGTATAGTTTGCAAAGCTGTGGGGATTTTAGAGATGAAAGAAGCCGTATAAAAGAAGGTGGTTACTATTGTTATAATTGAAAGAATCATAGCTTACAAGTTGTTATCCCCTTTATCAAAACTAAAGCCCCAAGCCAAGGGATTTCCAGAATGTCCCTGTAATTAGCTCTGATTATAGCCTCTTACAGTTAGCATGTTTTCAGAATTATTTTAAATTATCTCATTTAGCTGACACTTCAAGCGTGGGCAAAATTGTTTCTTGAAGTAAAACACTAAATGAGGTAAATGAGTGTTTTCACTCACAATGGTGCTGAAGAATCATGTTTTGTCAGCTCATGTGACATTAAAAAAAAAACCCAAACTACCAAAAATGCAGCTTTTCTGTGGGCCTGTGTGCAATTGGCATGTGGTGAACTAGTTACATAAGAGCACTTACACGGATGCAACATAAATCTCTTTGAGCCACCAAGTTTCACACCAGCAGTGGATTGTGTGAGTTGTGCCTAACACAGCACATCTGGCTTCCTCACGGGGCAGCTGTTAGTGCTGTGTGTAGTGCCTGCCTGGAAGGAATCCTGCTTGAAACCACAGTGAGGATGCAGGAGAAGCATGTGGGACAGAGACCCTTTCTGCAGTGCCTTTCTAGGGTGCTGATCCCTGACATCCTGCACCATGCCTGAGGTCTTTAGTGTTTCCCTTCCTGACATTTTCCTTCCTTGCAGTTTCATGGCTCATCTTTGCAGCCAAAGATCCAGAACATATCCAGTGTGGCTGCAATGCCGAGTGCCTAATTTTGCCAGCTGGACTAATGAGAGCTATGAGAATATGATGGTCTCTCCTAGGGCTGCTTAGTAAAGCAAAGCAAGATGTAAAAGCCTCTGGGGTTGGATGATGCATTCCTTGTGCATACTCTGAGCATCTGGAATTTACTGGGAGTGTAAAACACATCTGTGACAGGGCAGAGTGACCCTCCATTGAGCAAGCAGTGTGTTCTGTTCCTGTGCCTTTTGCAATAAATAGCAAAATATATAAATAATGGGTCAAGGTGAACCTCTCTCCTCTACTAAACTTGTGTTTTTATTTCCTTTCCAGGACGCCCACTCGCCTCATTTCAGAGTAGCTGGACTGATTTAATACCGGATACTAACGCTGTAGTCTATATTAAACGTTCAGCTTCCTCAGGGGAAAGGCTTTAAAGACAATGAGATCACATAAAATGATCCTGGGAGGAACAAACTGCTGGGGAGAATTTCATCTGCTGGAAAGAATGACATTTTATTTTGCTTTGGGATGGGATCTCCCTGCCAGCTCAGATAGAGTCAAATGCTGCTGTCTCCTTGATCAAAGCTCAAATTTCTCATTGCTGCTCCGCTAGATTTTTTTCTGTTCCCACACTGCTGTTCCACATAAATGGTCTCAGTTTTAGTCAGATGTTGTTAGACTGTGCAATACTTAGCTTTGCTGCTTTGGCCAGCATGTCAGCCAAGAAATAGAAATAGCTGCAAGGGATCCAGCTTGAGTAGGCTTAGTTATTTCAGTCACCTCCAAAAACCTACAGATAATGCACTTTGGAGAAGGCAACGGCTCTTTCTGCAGCTACAAACTGGGTTCTCTTACTACTGCAAATGTAAAGGACTGGATTTCAGTGATGAGGCCAAGGTTGCAGGTTTGGGATCCATAACCAGGGGTTGATGATGGGGGTGGTCCTCCAAGGAGGGTCCTGATTCAGTTCCTTCCAGTACAGGGGAGGGAAGTGGTGTATAGGTCAGCACTGGATCCAAGTATCTGTGTGTTTGGATGCAGGATTTGGGGTTGATCCTATGTGATTTCTAATACCAGCTCCCATATATCAACCTTGAAGGTTTTTCTCTGTTACTTTCCATGAAAGAGCAAGACACTCAAATTATTTATATGTAAGATGTGACTTTCTATGATAAAGAATGACTTTGTATTCTAAGCATGCTGTGAAAAGTTTTTTTTTCTTTAATTGCCTAAGTCTTTATTGTAAACAAATGAAGAAGTTTCAGTGTTTCCTACCTTCAGCTCACCTGGCATCGTTATCCACTCCTGAGGCCAACCTGTGAGTGCTCCAAGCAGTGTATCAATGTTCCTGAGCCCCCTCAGACACTTAGGTCTTGGAGGACACTGTGGCTGTACTTGCAGGCTTCTGAGCATAGAGGAGACAGTGTGGTCCCAAAAGCCTCCTGCAACTGCCCTTTGCTAAAATTGTAGATGTGGCCTCTGAAAAATAGCTGGGGTTAGTATAATTTCAGACTGTAAGAGATGACAGTGGACTGTGCCACTGCTGGGAGCCCCTGGAAGCAGTGGCCATCCAGTACCTCTTCTGTAGCACTGTCGGGAAAGCCTAAATCACCACTGACCTCATGCCTCCTAGGGAAAATCCCTGGCTTTGTGCAGGACAGCCACACTACAGCCTCTGCGTGATGCCACATTGTTTTCTGCTTATCCCACACCGGAAATTACAGATTTTGGAACAAGGGCAGCAACGGCGTAGTCCGTGTGGGACCTTGTAGCAGCTGGGGCACCCCTGGAATGAAGATGCTGGAGCTCTTGCCTGGATTCGTGCTGTGTTTTTGATGGTCCCTCCCCGTGTTTCCTAGTGCAGGAGCACATCTTTCAACTCGTTAATACTCAATTAACTCACAGCAATGCCTTTGCATGGTGTCTTTCTCATGTACTGTAACCCCTGCTGCTTACTCTGGGGCTAGAGGACTCCAATAGTGATATCAATTAGTGAGAATTCCTAATTAGCACAACAAGAAGGCTCTTGTGCTGACCACATTGCTGCAGGCTTTGTGACAGCAAGGCTTTTTAAATGGACACTGACAGACCCCTCTCTCCATTACAGCGGGACCTGTGGAAGTTGAAGGCAAGGTCCTGCCAGGGGTCTGTTATTGTTTTACATCGACCCCACTGAGTAGGGCTTCAGACATCTGCTGTGCTCTACAGTTGCAAGAGGTAATGGGAGATTATTCCATATTTGTCAGCCTCCTGAGATACACATCAGAAGTACTTCCCCCAAAGCAAGGCCTTGCAAGGGCCAGCCTGGGGTCACTTCAGAGAGGAAGAAACAGAATGCAAAAGTTGAAGTGGTTCGAGTTTGTTTTAGAAAGACCTTCCAATTTTAAAAATTTCTCCTGCTAGAAAGAACATTGACTATTTTAGTCATGTGATGCTTCTTTCACGTGGCAGATTTTTCTGTCAAGTACTCATTGTAGGGTTGCTGCCAATCACGTGCAGCCCCTCTGCAGATGGTGAAGTTGTAGGGAACGCCAGTGTCACTTGTATAAATGCAGCTTCCAGCATAGAAAGACCACTGTTCATGTCTTGAAAGTTTTGAGCACACAGTGATTAACAAGAAATAATAATAATAATTAAAAAGTAAATAAAAAGGGAAGTTAGGCTTTAAAGAATTACAACGCTCAATCTGCTGTTGTCACAGCAAGTGATTTTGTAGGACATTTAGACAACCCTGTGCAAAGGAATAAGCACGTTCTTAGAACCTGAATATTCTTAGAATTCTAAGCACATTCTTGGAGCCTGAACCCTCATGACCACATTCGTCTGGCTGGCACAGAGGAGCAGCCAGGGCACAAGCATACCTTTGCATGACCAGTGCTGTTCATGTGCTAGAGACTTCGAAGTTGTCACAAATTTGCTGGTGCATGCACTAGTTCTCCTCCTGCCCATGTGCAGCTCCCCATGCCACTGGTGGGCATGCCAGCTTCAGTCTGATTGGGGGTGGAATCCACTGCAGCCCAGTGGTCCCCAGTGAATCCTGGATGATGGAAAATGTTTTCTCACCCTGCCACACCTAGAGCTGTAGTTTGACATGCATTTGAGGAAACACAGTCACTGGAAAAAAACAACTCCCACCCTGCTTTTTCCCAGCTTCTTGCTGTTATTATCTGCTGAGAAACTTTTACCAATGGCTGTGCCAGTTTAAAAGCATGTAGAATTATTTCCCTGCTAGACTGCAGTGAGCAGCCCGTGAGCCCCAAGTTTCAGGCACCTCACAGGTGGCTCAGGTGCAGCTTCTGTGCCAGGTCTGTGTGAAGCACTCAAGCTTTCCCAGCCCTAAGGGGAGGGTACAGGAGGAAGCATCTTCTATACAGCTTTTGGGCCCATGTGGCTGTTTTGTAGTGCACTATCTTTATGCCCCATCTCACTCAGTCAGTCTTTATTCATTCTATCCTTTTACTAAATTATAACTGGCTCAAGAAACTTTAGACTTTCAATGCCACTGAAAATTTCAGTGCATGCCTAAAAACTATATTTCAGTACATAAAAACTCATATATGAACATTTATTGCCCTTAAAACTCCTGGTTGCTGGAGTCAATTTGTCTCTGCTATCGCTGATCAGAATTTCAGCCACCATTGTGGAACATGTAACAGAGGAAAGTACTTGGAAGGAAACAGCAGGGGATCAATTGAAATGGAATCCATATGTGCTGGAGGAATGATATTTACCTAAATGTGTCTATGACATCTTCCCAAAGGATGCTGCCTTTAGGAGAGAATGGATACGAAAATGTTGCCTCCATAGGTAAAATTTAGGAATATAATTTTTTTAGACACAGACTTTAATATTCTAAATTAATTCTGTATTGTAATAACAGAGTTAAAACCACATCCACGAAGGATAATATCAGGTACTCCAAAGATATAAACCACAGTTTCATAAATAGCAACAGATGCTGCATTACTCATGTTCAGTACATTTGCACAGACATTTACACAACCAGTGACTGCATGACAAATTGAAAAGCTGAGTGAGGGAGACAGAGCCCTCATGAATGAAAAATCAACTCCTGGTGCATCAGGCAGGGTTCAAGCACCAATGAGTGTCATACTTCTATTTTTACATGGCATATTCTGCAAACTTTGATGCTCTAAACGACACTCAGATGAAATTTCAAATTAGTTTGGGGGAAGAAAAGAGGAATCTGTCACAGTCAGCGGGAGGCCCAAATCACACATCTGGATTAACACTGATTTCTGTAAGGACACCTATAAATTGGTGTACCACGCACTGAACTTTGTGGCTAGAAGTCAGAGCACTTTGGTTTTACTGGGTTGAAAAGAGCTGGGTTTGGGCTCCAGTTTGAGGAATCAGTGAAGTGTAACTCCAGTGTGCACAATGGCTCCTTGTGATGGATTGGTAGGGCTTCAGAGTGGACCATTCCTGCTAACTGTAGTACTTGGAGAAATATTTCCCCTTGGTTCCATTGTCCCAGTGTACCAATATGTCACCACCAGCAATGTGGAGATGGGAAAATTCACAGACGAGAATTTTATGAGAGGTTCCTGTGAGCCCCTCTGCCTCCTCTGCAGCATCTACTTAGTTCAGGATGGTGGATTCTCCCTGAATTGTAGTTCTTGGCTAATGGGAAAATGTATCAGATTACATCAAACAGGTCTGGGTGTACCAAGGATGGGTGATAGCTGAAAGGAACAGCTGACAGACTCCTCTGTTTGGAATTCAGCTCCTGGCTCTGTGTGAGAGCTCCAGGCAAGGACTTGTGCTTTAGGGCCCACAGAGCCCCAGCCTGCCTAGCTGGCCAACCCAGATGGCAAAAGTGCTGGGTTTCCTGGGAGAGGAGACTTCCTGGCATAGTTGTGGAGGAGATGGAGATGCTGATAGCATTTTAAGAAACACATATGCTTGGACTTTCTGGGCACAAAGTTACATCCCTTCAGTGCACCCACTGCCACAACTGCCTTATCCTCACCCTCTCCCAAGGACCACAGCCATTATTCTCCCCCAAGCTCAAATCTATACCTAATGCCTGCACACTCAAGTCTCTCTGTCCTGTCATTCACTCACACCCCTGCTCCCCATGTGCCATCCCAGCACACCTACTTGTTAACCCCTTGTAGGCCAACACCCTCAACATCTGCACATGGCCCCACTGCCTCTTACTATGACAGCCAACACACAGAATCACAGAATCAGAGAATCACTGAGGTTGGAAAAGACCTCTTAGGTTATTGAGTCCAACCATTAACCCAGCACTGCCATGTCCACCACTAAACCATGTCCCAAAGTGTCACATGGTTTTTAACACTTCCAGGGACGGTGATTCCATCACTTCCTTGGGGAAGTAGTATCACATAGGGGTGGGGAGATCTTATTTCTATACTATCAGAGGTGAAATAGCCCTGTGTGTATCAGGAGGCCACATCTGAAAGGTGTACTCACAAGATCAATCTGCCTCTGGTTTGTAACCTCTCTTTTCATTTACCATCAATGGTTTCTAGATTAGCAAGTGCTAAATACAATGCAGTAATAGCTTCCTGAAAAACAGCCAAGATTAAAGCTGTGCATTAAATTCACATTGCCTTAACTACATTGTATGTCACATGGTGCATCACACCTTCCAAATCCAAGTCTAGACAAGGTTTAGGAAAATGTAAATTCTGACATTATGTTATATTTATCAGTATTTATCCTCAAATCTCATCAAAATCAATAGAAGTCTCTAGTGGACTTTTTGGCTAAGATCTGTTGCCCTAGTTACAGTACTGGAAATGTAAAATATAGCCTCAAAACTAAGTTAAACACCAGCAACCCCCAAAATTACAAAACAAACACCCAAATTTTCAAATTCTTGCATCTGTGAGTTATATCTCCCACACAACGTCTTTAGCAAGTGAATTGTTTTTCTTTGCTGGGAAAAACCCTCCTGCAAATTCCCTCACTACTTCAGATGATAGATCAGAGAGTTCAGGTTTAGATTAAAAACTTGATAATGAAATCTAGGGACACAAGTTTATCATCACAACAGGCAGTCAGAGGCATGGTGTATGAATGTCTTGGAAGCACTGGAGTGCAAAGGAAATTGTCTTGGACCTCCAGTGGAAAATGTCAAGAAATATTTTGACACTACTGCTGTGTCCTGTCCAGTGATGTTCCTCATTCACTTGGGGAGGGAGTAATTTACTCCCACTCCTAATTAATCTTGCCCTTTTTGTTTGTTCTAATTCTTGAAATACACAAGAAACAAACCATGGTCTCTCCCAGTGGAGTTAGTGCTGTGGTTTGCATTTTTCTGGGCTTGACTCTTTCAGTTTATCTAGCAAAACTATTGTTACATAACTATATCAATTAACATTACCTCTGAAACAAAGCAGTAGCACCAGCCTAAATTCACTTGTACCCCAGAGTTGTGTCAAACCCCAAAGTTTTACTGGCACAGCTAAAGAGCAGTTCAAGATGTACTCTGGAAATTGCCGAATCATTGAAATTGATTTGTTTGCTTGCTTGCTGAAATGAAAGCAACAATTGAAACCTCTATCAAGTCCCTTTTAAATCAGCAGCATATTGTTTGATTCACACAGAGAACCTTTGGTAGAAGCTGCTTTCAGCACAGAAGAATTGACTTTTCCTTAAAAAAAAGTAGTGGTGTTTAAGAACTGCATCTCATTAAATAGTTTTCAATTTTGTTTTAACAGAGTGCTTCATCTTTGAAAATCAGTGTTATTTTAACAGTACTTCCTCCATCTTACTAAGACAACACAGCAGCATAAGGATTAGTCTCTCATCCTCACCTTCTGTTTTTGTGCTGATAGTAGCTGTCATTCCATGCTAATGGAAAGGCCCATGTGCACATGCCAGTGATGCCTCCAGGGAGAGGGAGGATGGTCTGCAAAGCCTCACTGTGAAGGACCCTGCAGGATGTCACCAAGGCTGTCAAGGGAGCTGCCACCCTCAGGCAGAGGAGATGGACACAGCATCCCCTTTGTCACAGCACCTCAGAGCATTGCCCTGACTCTTCCCCACCAAGAGATAAGGCAGTGGCTGCAGACAGTGGTCAGACTGTCCATGGGAGGAGGGTGGAGGCACCTCGTGTAGGGAAACAGCCCACCCATGGCTGTCTCTGGCAGCATGCATGGAAACAGAGTTCCTGCACCACAGAGCTGGGGGTGGGTGGGACTGGGACTAGCTCTCTGTGTTTTGACATCATTTCAGCTCACGATCTGAAGGATCACTGTCCTAGGGCTGAATCTGATGGTGATGTGCTAAGAAAAGCAACAGCCAACGTGTTCTGTAGCTTCTGTTTGAAATACAGATATCAGGAATTCTTTGTTTGGAGCCATTGTTTAGCAAAGGAGCTTCATTCCTGCTAGTCTGTAGATGAGCTATCTTGGGAAAGGGGAATTGTTCCCATGCCAGGAACCAAATCAAAGTTGTACCTTCATCCTTAGAAGTGCAGTTTTACCTTGCCTGACCCTCCCACCCTCCGGAGGACCCCACGCTGGAGAGGATGGGCTTTGCACGTTCATGCACAGGAAAGGAATAGGGAGAACAAACAAAACACTCCACCCTCTTCCACTTATGTAAGATCAGAAGGAGAGTGTAGGCTAAGCCCAGAGGACTGGATTTATGGTTTCAGAAAAACCTAGTTATTAAAATGTTATGAAAGTTTTCCTCTCCTTCAAATGCATAAATATGCAGATGAAAGGAGCCATGTGATCTGGCCAGTGGCCATGCTGCTGCAGGCTCAGTCTAATTATCAGCTGCCAGCTCTGCTGCATTTTAAGTGGTGAACATGATTAAAGATACACAGACAACTGAAGAAAGTTAGATCAGTTCTTCAAGCCTGCTTCTATTTTGCAACCACATGGCAGCTTGGCCTTGAGACTAAATCTGCTCTTAGATGCTGAGGGAGAAAAGTTCTGCTGATCAGACGGGTTTTTTCAACCACAAGCTCCACATGCTCTTGAATTCATCATTTTCATAGCAAGCTATTTGCCAAGTCAGACTGTTTCCCTTTCCCACTCTGAGAAAGAATGGGCTCTGAAGAGGGGAAAGATGCAGGTAGGACCAGGTGTGTGTGGTGGGGTCAGACACTGCAAATGTGTGGCCAAAATTTTCAAACTCTCCCAACCAGAGAGGTGCAAACTTGTTTCAAATGAGTTTCAAAACCAGCATTTCCTGGGGCTTCTTCTTTCTCTTGGGACTGGAAATATCATCAAGAAACCCAGATGGTCTCATGCTTTTGAGGGAGAGCCACAGTCCTGTGGGCAGGACGAGGAACTAGGAGTTCTCTTCCAGATCTGCCAAGTTTTTGAGTCGGGTGTCATTGCCATTGCAGTGACAGCAAGGCCAAACAGTCTGGCAGCATCTGTCCTTTTGTCATGGTATTCACCAGGGGCCAGAGCCTGGCTCTGCAAAGTGACAGACCCGTCAAATCTCACACACTGGGTGTGAATCTCACACTGTGGGGTTTTGCCTCAATGCTTCCCACACCTATGGCTGGGCCTTGTGCTGTCCCCAAGCCTCACCCCCATCCCAAGGTGATCAGCAAGGTGGATGCATCTGCTTGTCTCTGCTTGGGAGCTGCTGTCAAGCTGCACAATGCCTGGGGACTTGAAAAGTGTCAGGCTTCTGAGTCACTTGTTTTAGTGTTTTTTCATGGCTTTGCAGAAAGACATGTCTTTTCAAAAGATAAAGATTTGGCTGGTTTTTATCACCACTGCAAGTGTGGCACAGCTATCCATATTGTCCTAGGAGTGAGCTGGTGTCTGCACAGCTGCCATGGCCCATTCCAAGAGTGGCTGGAGCCATCATCTGCCTGCACATCCCTTGGATGAGCACAGCAGCTCTTCCCTGCCTCAATCTGCTGGGCCAGTGCAGAGCAGATTGCTGCCCATGCATCTGGCATCTGCAGACCAGGCTGTTTCTTAAGCCAGGTAAGCAATTTGTGCTGGAAGAGTGCACCTTGCTTCAGCCTAGCCAAGCCATCCTATTTCATGCATGTTCTACTGTTGCTTCAGCTGAGCCCCAGTTTCAGCTGGGATTTCAAGATGCCTTGGATATGCACTGGCTACCTGTGCAGGTTCCCTGAAGGGACACCCTGCTCCAAGGCACCACGTGTATCCCAGCTCCTGAGCAGCCACTGTGGCTTTCCTGTGAGCCAGCCTGGCCAAGAGCAGTTGTCTGGGTGCCACCAAGCTGTGCCCAGGACACTGCTGTCTCTGTGAGGAAGCTGTGGTTCTCACAGCCGTGTGGCCATGGCCCTGTGTTGTGGCAGCACCAAGCTGTAGGTGCTGTGCCCAGACATCTCTGCCACAGCAGGGACATCTCCCCAGTGTTTGGTGGGCAGCTGTAGCAGTGGCAGCAGGCTCAGCACTCCCTGTAATCAACAGAGAGAAATGGGGCTTTTCTGGGGCAATGCATTTGACCCCTATTAGGTATCTGCTCCTGCACAGGGTGAATTACATCCTCAGAGCAGCTATTGATTAAAGAAGCAGGCCAGGGTGATTAGTTCAGACAAAGACTTGTGAAATGAATCCTACTCCAGGAGCCTGGTGCCAATACTTGTCTGTATAAGGTAAGAGACACAGCTGGTGCACTCCCTGTGCTGCTGGAAATGTGACTCTACCCTTCTGCTGAGCCAAGGTCTTCACATGTCACAGGCTGGGGAGAGGGGAGCCAGGCTGACTCCTTGCACCCTGATTTATGAGCTAGATGCTAACAAAGTCACTCCATCCTTTGAACAGGAGCAACACATGAAAGCATGTAGTTCTCTCTTTCCAAGGTCAGGGGCTCCTCCAGTTTCTTGCTGATTTAACCATGACACATCCACCAATAAACCAAGGGGAGACAAGGCTGGAAGATAAAACCCATTATTATGTCTCACACCTGGTCAGCCCCAATGGCCCCCAGCCCTACTGCACAAGAGCTGGGGTTTTAGCTTCCTTGTGTTATGTTTGTCAAAACATAAAGAGTCAACAAAATACCTCTCCACTGTGCCAAAGTTATGCCTTAGGAAGCCCCACTGTAATTTTGTGTTCCCCTCAAAGGTTTTCTGTTTTACCCTCAGAACTGGAGCATCGCTGATCTCGGATGACCAAGGATCCCCAAAGATACAGTTTGTGATTACATATTTGCTAAGATGGAAATTTGCATTTTCCCTATTCTGCTCAGCCTGCATTGCTTTCCAGATCACATTCTCTCTTTTAGGAATAAAGTAGTGTTGTGCTCTAACGGCTCAGTAAAGGCTATTTCAAAACATAATCTCTTTTACTGTTTGACAAACTAAACATGCCTCTTCCTGCAGATTATTCCATTGCAAAAGATAAGCAAAATGGACCAGTTATGAGTGCTAACTCTCCTATAAAGGCCATTCCATACTGATCCAATACATACAGTCAGGCCACAGAAGTCTGTTTTTTCTGACACATTAATAATGCATAAACATGCTACTCTTTCTAGTCTCAGCCAGATGTCTCTGCATTATTAGCCTACTCTCACTAATATATTCTCTGGTGGAGGAAAAGAGGATTAATAACATGCAGAGAATGGCAGGAATATATCTATATATATATAAATAATTTTCTGTTTTCTGTTCTCAGTATTTGTTTGCATTTAAACATGAGGACAGGGTGGGAAGGGATTGCTTGTCAGCCTGCTGGCTCTTCCTTCTGCTTCTTCAGGGCTGCTCCTGAGGTACAGTACAGCTGGGACTTCTGAGACCCTCTGCCCTTGAAGTAAAATGTTATCTGTAGATTTGCATCTCAACCCTGCTATCAACTTACTGTTTATCCACACTCCAGTCATATAATAGCATACATTTTTAGTTAGGGAGCTGTTAAATAAATTGGTTCAGAGGCTGGGAAAAAAAAAAAAGTGATTACATTTACAACCCAAATTCACATTTCAAAAAACTCCATTTTTATCATTACAGGGGAGGAAAGAACACAAATAATTGAATTGGAGAGTGAGAACAAACAGGAGCATCTGACTTCAGTCTGTCAAGCCAAAGCAGCACCTCATTACTGCTGAAAGGGTCTCACAAACTCCTCATCCGCCCTTGCCTCTGTGCTTCTGCCAGGTACCTTGAGCTCCTGTTCCCTGGAAACCAATTTCACCCATTAAAATGGCAGAAAATTTTCTGAGCAAAGAAATTAAAATTAGTATGTGATGTTAGTGAGAAAAAACTGGCTGGGTAAGTGCCAGAGGAAGAGGGGGGTTGCTGATGGGTTAGAAAATATTGGTAAAGAAAGGCTGGAGAATGGGCAGGGGGACATAAAAAGACAGGAGAAAGGGCAGAGCTGTGGCAGGAGTGGCTGGAAGCACCATGGTACAGGAACATTGCCCTTGTTGTTTCATGCTCCACTAAAACAAATATGAATCTGTGTTTCTGGAAAAGCTTTACCACCACTTCCCTTGCACCATCCCCTGCAGCGAGGCTGCTTCACAGCCAGAAAGATCAGCAGGCATTAGAGGCAAAAATGAACCTGAAGCAGGTATTAGTGTTAAGTCAGGGAACTCCCTGCTGTGAACATGTGGTTACATGAGTGTGGTCTGGAGGCCAGGGAGGCAGTGAGAACGTGGGTGCCAGAACCAGGGAGCTGCACAAAACCCACTTTTCCATCCACTGTCAGTGCAGACTGAGACTCACTCACCTTAATTAAGAAACTGCCCTCTGACCCTCCTCCCTGGGGTTGGGCCTTCCACCCTGAGGCTCATGTGCTTACAGCTGCTTCTGAACTGTTTTTAATGGGACACAGAATCATCACAGAATGGTTGAGGCTGGAAGGGAGCTCTGGACATCATCCTGTCCAATTTCCCTGCTGAAGTAGGGTCACCTACATCTAATGGCACAGGATTTAACCTAGGTGGTTTTTTATTATCTCCAAAGAGAGAAATTCCACAACCTCCCAAAGCAGCCTACTTGCAAATACAATGTGAACAACAGAAGTGCTCGTCAGCTCTCTTCTACAAGGGATTTCAGGGAAGATCTCAAATTTGAACTTGTGAGATACTGCATTTCATCACCTGGCTGGGCTCCTGTGTCTAGTTGTCCCTTTATATGACAGGGCAACTGAATATGCTCTGTCACTTTGCTTTAAAATTACTTTGGTTAGCACTGGCATGGTCCCCCTCTTGCCTAATGAAAATACCTTCCCAAATGGAGATACGCCCTGAGAGGCACTCCCATCTCCCAGAGAGTGCAATGAGCCAGTGCAGGAGCTTACCTAGCAGAAAGTAATTTTTTTTTTTTTTTTTGCCAGGTCAGTTTTCTGCTGGTTTAGTTTCCTGAGCTGACTTACCCCATGGTCAGATAAGCATCATGCCAGTAACCAGGTATACAGGAGGGACTGGGACAGCACACCAGATGAAACACTTGGTTGGTGATGTTTAACTATTGTGCAACTACAGCTTGCGCAGTTCATATAAGTAGTAGTAAAGCTCTTGGCTCAGAAACCCCAAATCTAAACACAAAACTGCACAAAGGGATTCTGCAGACGTTTTAACTTGGATTATGAAAGCACAGTGAGTAAGGCCAGGATGGCAGTAGTGCTAAGCATTTTGCACAACCCCAGTTATAGTGTTGCATGCATCTCCTTTGCACTGGCTCTTGGCCTGATTACTGATGGCAGGAATCTGCTCTGTCACAGCAGCAGCAAAGACATCCATCCCCTTCCTCAGCTTCCCCAGTTGTGGGGGCTCTGCCAGGCTGAGGTGATGGCTGTTGGGGAAGGGGCTGTCATGCACTGCCCTTGATGAAGCCCCAGGGGAGGACCCATGTGCCCTTGAGAGCTTCATACCCTGGTTATTGCACTGCTCCATGCTGCTGAGAGCTTTCTTCTAAGAAAGGGCTGTGCTGTCCATGAGCCCTTGTGCTTCTGTGAGAGCCAGGCATACAACTTCCATGATATTGTGGTCTCACCCCAGCCAGCAGCCAGGCCCCAGGCAGCCTCTTCCTCACTGCCCCCCCAGTGGACTGGGGAGAGAATCAGAAAGGTAAAAGGAAGAAAACTTGTGAGCTGAAATAAAGACAGCTCAACTGGGGAAGCAAAAGCCGCACAAACAAGCAAAGCACAACAAGGAATTAATTCACTGCTTCCCATGGGCAGGCAGGTGTTCAGCCACCTCCAGGACAGCAGAGCCCCTTCACACATGATGATGACTTGGGAAGACAAACACCACTCCAAATGTACCCCCTTCCTCCTTCTTCCCTCTGCTTTATATACTGCAAATGATGTGGTATGGTCTGGAATATCCCTTTGGTCATTTGGGGTCACCTGTCCTGGCTGTGTCCCCTCCCAACCTGCCATGCATCTCCAACTTTCCTGCATGGCAGTGGAGAAAGGAGAAAAGGCCTTGGCTCTGTGTAAACCCTACTCAGCAATAACAAAGACATCTCTATTACCAACTTTACACTCAGCAGAAATACAAAACAAAGCCCCATACCAGCCACTGGGAAGAAAATTAACCCTACACCAGCCAAAGCCAGTATACATGATCAAAAGTCTGCTTTAGGCTTGTTTCACCCCTTAGTCACCCTTACTGGTGGCAGCTGGTGGGCAGTTTTGTCACTGTGGTGCATCTTCTGACAGCTGCTCTCAGGGCTGAGGGCAGCTGAGGCTCCCTGAGAACTGCCATGCTCAAAATCACTCTTAATGGATTTCATTTCTTCACAAGACATTTACAGTTTAGGTCTGTGTGACACACGGTAAATTTGAAAGGGATAAAAGCATGAATGGGTGTAAATCATTTTGATCACTCACCCTTCTAACAGAGATGAATTCTTCCTCTTATATGAGTCAGTAGAAGAGAATCCACAGCCATGACTCAAGCCCACAGCTAAAAATCGTGAAGGAAGTATTCAGCAGTTAAAACAGTCAGAACTCCAAGCCTCTCTACTAATTTCTGAAAAACATAAGGGGGAAAAAAAAGGGAGGACTAGATCAGCAGGTGGTGCCAGGACAGCTGTGGATTAACACTGATGTACCAGATAAGGCCTGGCTGGTATGGGAAAAGACCCTCAAAAAAGTTGGAAAACTGAAAATACCACTCTGCACAAATGAAACTAATGGATGTTGTGATGCATAAACAGCCAAAAAAAGCACTGGGATTTTGGAGAATCATGTATTCTGTGCCCTATTTTTTACCCTGCCTCACAGCAATGGCACCAGACATCCCTTTAATGTTCCTGCATGTTAACAAAGGATACCCTTCCAAGAAGACTCGCTGGAATTTCCAAGCTTTCCTTCTGGCAGTGCTGGTGGAGGCAATGACCCCGAGCTGCATTGCTGCGGGCTCCCCTCCTTGCCCAGCTGGCTCAGCCCCACGGCAGCAGAGCTGGTTGGAGCTGCACTGGCTCTGTGCTCTGCTGCTGTCTGCACAAGGAAAACAGTGCCTGCTACAAAATTATTTTAAGGTGATTTAATTAAATTGATACCAATCTCTCTAACGTAAACACAAAACAAGAAAAAAATGTATCCTTCCTTTAAATCCTGTGTAATGTAGCGAATGGATGGTAAACAGAAGGTCGAAGGGAGAGCGAGCTGCTTAAATTTGGAGGCTGCACTGAGTGTTTGGTGTAAAGGCAGGTAAGCTGCTGCCTGGCGTTGACAGAAGGTAGGACAACAAAAAGGCGAATTTGCAACAGTGAAATCATTCTTACTATTCCTGTTGAAACTGCCAAAATTCAGTTGCCTGTGGATTTTAATGTGAAATTAGAAAGTTTCTCAGAAAAAGGTGAGAGGAGAAAAGAAGATGGTGCCTATGCTGGTTTGCTGCATTTTTCCTCTACCTGAGGAGTGCAGGTGGGGCAGCACAGGAGAAAGCCTGTGGAGGAAGAGCTGCTGTGGGGAAAGAGATGGGGTTGAAAGGAGGCAGGAGAGGAAGGGACAGGGCACTGGTGATACTTTGGGCAGAGGCTGGGCTGACTGAGCTCAGGGGGTGGCAGATTGCTGGCTGGAAGGATGTGGTGGGAATTGCTGTGTAGATCCTGACAATGGATCACACTCAGGAAATGCTTCTCCCCTTGGTTTCAGGTGCTGGGTATTTCAGCTATTCTCTCTCTGCAGCTGCCCTGAGACCATGGAGACTCCAGTAAAAAGTACATATATCAACTGGAAAGTAGACACTCACAGGCTTTCTACTGCACTGTCTGGGAGGACATATTGTGGGGACCAACCACATCTTGTTCCTTAAAGACCATCTGCTGTGCTCTCCAGACAGGCACCTCTTGCCTAATGCACCATGTAGAAGTTTGACTCATCCACCAGACATGCCAGGGAATGGGAGAGGCCACAGGACAGGCTTCCCTGAGACTGAGGGAAGGATAGATTATGTGGACTGTGCCACTGGTGTGGAAGTCAGAAGAGCACACAGGACGGGCTGAGAATGTTTCCCTGCCATTCATCCAAAATTAACAATCTCACGGTGCTCATTACTTGTCTAGGTACTGACACAATGCTGGTGATGGGTTTGGTAGGTCCTGAATGCCATCTCTGGTGCAGCTCCAGGGGAAGAGGAGGATGCTCCAAGGGGGCTGCACTGCAGGCTCCAGACCTCAACATCTCCTTCCTGCTGTTGCTGCTTGCTGTTTGCTGTGCAAACTTGGTCCATTTCCTGGACACATTAGTAAGGCTTGAGGTGGAACCACAATGTGCTATCCCTCACCAAGCTTCATCAGATTCAGTGGACAGTGTGGTGCTTCCTGTCCTCATTTTCAAACCAGGTTTGACAGACAGAGCTGCCATATTGCTGTCAGCCACATTGCTATAAACCCACATGAAAATACAGAGTCAGAAATAAGTTTCTGCACAGTCCAACCAGTGAGAAACAGGAGGAGTTTGGTGCAATTTCTTTAATTGCTCTAGTGAGTGAATTCAAAATTCACTAATTCAGATGATCCTAACTTGTCCATACAGGCAGTCACCTACCATCACCCTATAAGTTTGTAGCAGAGCTAGATATAAAACACCAAATGCCTCAAGGTATTTTTGCTGCTATTTCCCAGACTGGCTATGAAAAGTGTTTATTAACTTCAGCACAGAGCAGTGCTAGCAGTGGCTGCTCATCTCCTGACTGACAGACACCTCGTGTCCTTGCACCATGTGATATGGAGAAAACAGATCTGTCTACAAAAGATTGTACAGGTATCACAGATTTCTGGTCTTAAGCCTTATTTGTGAATTTAGGTTTTATCCCCATTGCAGGTGGGGTATTCAAAAGACCCTGATGTTGCTGGTAAACTAACATTTGAACACCTACTGTAGTAACTGGTTATGATAGAGAAGGATCACACCATTTCTTGCAATAAAATGTGGAGAAAGCATTCTTGCTGGGAAATTCATACACTTAAAGTCTACACTGCAGCACATCAGATGAGTCATACAATTAAATGATTTCACTCTCTCCACCTTCCATTTAGCAATCAATGAAAGTTCTCCCTTCAGGGAAAAGCTTGATGGGGGGGAGGTCTTGGCCCATTGTTTGCCTGGGGTGCCAAAAAGAAATACATCATGATTTATATGTTAATGGGGAATTCTCTTTAGGCAATGCATTCTGCAAGGTGTTGCAATGGGGGACTGGGAGGTTGATCCATCAGAGGAAGCTAATTCATCATCAAAGTGAGTCAGGGAACTCCCTGGTGAGAGCTGTAAATAGGGCATTGGGAGAGTGACAGATCCCTGGGTGGCATCTGTCCCCTCCCCATTAGCACTCCCACTGACAGCCCTGCCACTGCCAACTCCCAGGCTCCAGCTCATGCACATTATTTATAGAGCATTTCACATTCCTAGTTGGTATCCAGTCGATGTTGGTTTCAATTAGAATAAATGCTTATTGATTGAGGGGAGATGGGCCAGCTGATTAGCTCCTTGGGAAGCAGAGCACGGTTGGCTGAGGGCAGGCTGGGCTCTGCGCAGAAGCAGCAGGGCATGGGGCTCTGAAAATCTGTCAGGGAGGAGAAGTCTTCGAGATTAAATCAATTCATTGAAGAGTCCATCTAATAAAGATAAGCAGCTAACTTCATTAGGGAATTAATGATAGGCCTGATTAAAAAGCCCTGTGGGAGCCCTGTTGGCTTCAACAAGCTTCGGATCCAGCCCAGTATTTGCCTTGAAGCCACAGTTCCCCACCTCTGATTAAGCCACTGAACTCTGTATTCTTACAGCCAGGCAGCGATCAGAGCAAGCGCACACCATGCCCTGCTTGGGCTAAGAATCATCTAGAAATGTCCATCCAAACCAGAAAAACAACTGTACGTACATTCAGGAGGGATTTTTATTATTATTATATATTTTTTTAGGTGTTCTGAAGAGGAATCTTAGCTGGTGGATAAAAGCTCCAGAAGCACGAAATCACAGCATCACCCCTTCCCCAGTCCGGTGTGCGCTGTCATGAGCGCAGAGAGGTCCGGAGGCGCGGTTGCCTCTACCGTGCGTTCGGGCACCCGGCACGTTTGGCTGGCTGAGAGCCCCACGCCACGTGTGACACACCCCACGGCTGTGACACACCTCGGCTCTCGCTCGGGATCGCGGTGTCGGGCTGCCCGCATTTATTACAGTCATAAGCATGGGATGAGGCTTTGAGGATGGTCCCCGCCGTGCTGCGGGGAACCGGGGGTACCCGGCCGCTCCCCTCCTTTCTGCAGCCCCCTGCCCTGGTCTCCTGCCCTGCCCCGGTCCCGCAGTGAGGGCTGGGGCACAGACAGCCCTGCTGCCCGCCCGGAGAGGCCGGGGAGCGGCGCGGTGAGTGCGGCAGCGCTCCCCTCCTGTGGCCGGCAGCGGCCGGTGCAGCCCGGGCGGGATGGTGCTGCTCCCCCGGGACAGCGGCACGGCAGGATAGCCGGGGACAGCTACAGAGCCCTGAGCAGAGACGGATGGCGGGGGAACAGTTACTTTTAAACAGTTTTAAACTTTGTATTTTAATTTCCCCCCCTTCCTTTCACATTTTCTTTCACATCTTTCTTCACATCACTTCAGGTTCACCATCAGTCTGTACTTGGACCAGTGCAGTGATTTGTGAGCTTAGGCAGGGATCTTGAAGTGGCTGAGCTGTGGGCTGCAAAACTCTCTCCTGGGGTGACTTTTCCCGTCCTAGGGACAGCATGACCTTGCCAAGCACAAAATGCTCAGCGGGATCAAAAGAGAAAGAACTTTGACATGAGTCTCTAATACTGATGAATCCACAGGAACAGCAATTCTGTAAATGATTAATGAGTCCCTCCATTATTCATGCCTGTCTCAGGTGCTGCCAGGGAAAGTCCCACTGCAATCTGCCATTGCCTGCCTGCTGCTTCACCAGAGCTGCTGCCACAGGTGCAGGTGCTCCAGGGATGAAATTTCTGGGCAGTTTTGCTTTGTAAATACCAGATGAAGCATCAAAGGCACAAAAATGCTGCTCAGACACCACTGCCTTTTTATGGTGTCTTTTGCCATTAGTTGATAGGTTTCGATGCTTAATAGAGCCAGGATATTCATTAGCAGCTTCTGCGGTACATCATGCAGCACACAGACTGAAGGACAAAGTGTTTCTAGTGGTTAAAACCTAGCAAAAATCGAATCTAACAAAAATCTCATCTACCATTTTGTCTGCAGCCACAACAATAAGGGAGGAAATTCTTTTGGAGTCCACACACATAGGAGGAGTCAAATCATTTGAGCAGGACTTCCCCTCAGCTGCAGGATTTTCTCCTCTAGCCTAAGCCTTGGGCGGTGAGGCTAGGATGCTCTGCCCAGGAGGGACATTCACAGCTCACCACAGTAGCTCTCCTACCCTGCAGCCAGAGCTCTAATTACCCACATCATTACCTCAGCCTGCCCTGCTGGAAATGTTAACATGGAGTATGGGGATTCACTAGGAACACTCCTTCCAGCATAGGACGATGTAATTATTATTGCCATCGGAGAAGGGAATCACTAATAAGGAGATTCAGAGAGCATTTCATTCATCCTTCGCTCCGTGGCTTCAAAGACAACTTTAAAAGGCATAATTAAGCAGCTCAAGTGCTAAAACTGCCTTGGCTCTTTTAGTTAATTTCTTTCCGATATCAAGACATAAAGTGGACAATAATTTCCCAGCAGGCCAACAGCTCCACCCTTAATGAGCTAATGGATCTTACATCTGCCCACTCTCATGTTTTGCTTTTGCTGTGCATTTTTACCTGGTATTCCCTTTTCCCCCTGCTGATTGCAGTGATACTGCCCAGAAGAGGTGGTTGGTCCATTTTCATCTCACTCCAACCCCTCTTTGCAGAGCAGCTCCTCACAGCTACAGAAGAATGCTGGGTTTTGATGACTATCTGCTTGAGAGATTAGTTTGGTTAGGCAAGAGATTTGAATTTGCTGGCATGTTCATCAGTCAGCACAGGTTTATTCAGCTGTTTTGTAGAGCATGAGATGTCCTTCAAGTCTTTCTGGGCCTTTGCAGAGGGAAAAGCTGGACACAGCATTGGTGACTATGGCAATTTCTCCCGTGTTACCTTGACCAACCATTCTTGATATGATGCCACAAGCTGACACTGTTATATTACACAGTGTTCTTTTTTAAAAATATTCTACTTACAACAGTTCCACACAGTGTAGAGTTGTTTTTTGGGGGGTTTATTGTATTTGTTTGGTTGGTTTCATTTTTTTTTTCTGTAAGGATGACTAAACCATGGAGAAGTCCTATGTGACACATCCATTAGGCTCTCAGAGCATGGCCATGGTGTCCTGTCCCTTCCCAGCTCACCAGTGCTCAGACCAGTGAGCACTCAGATCAGTGAGCACCAAGGAGCTTTCCCAGTAAAACTATGGTGTAGGTGGTAGCAGGGAAGGGGCTACATCTGCTCTCCCACCCCATGATCTTCAGCATCCCTGCCTCTATTAACAGGAAAGAATGATCGCAGCTCACTCCTCCTTCTTGGAGTGGATTTGTCCTTGTGGTAGTCCCTGTAGTATCAATGTCAGCTCTTAAAAAACATGCATAAACCTGAGACACAACCAGGCCACTAATTCTCATTGTATGGTTTCCTAGCATTAATTTTAAAATATGGTGCTCTTTTCTGTCAAAGCAAACATATCTGCTCTAGGTTCTTTCTTCAGTAAGATGCCTTAAAATGAGTTGTAAATTGTAAATAAAAATATCTGAAGGTTAAAAAAGAGAATGTTTAAATAAACCCACACATGCTTTCCTGACCTTCCTGTATTGAAGTCAGCTTCCAAAAATAGCAAAGCAGGTGTCTGGTATTCCTTTATACCTCTGTGTGTCAGGGGTGGCTGTTAAAATTAATGGAGTAGTACCAACATAAAGGAGGGATAATGAATTTGACTGGTTTTATTGCTTCACTCAGTGCTACTGAGAGGTGCCAATCTGTTTGCAGAAGATGTTACAAGACACTTCCAGGTGCCTAAAGAACTCAGGCAATGTAATACTGAATGTGGGACAAACCTAATAAGCCTTTTAAATGATTAATTACACACCCTCTTTCCCACACTGGAGACAAATTAAGCATTTTAATACAGTAGTCAAAGCTAGGTCAGATATTTTGATGTGACGTGATGAAACCCGACCTTTCGGCTCCCCAGGTGTTTGGATGGGGCTTTGAGCAGTCTGGTCTAGTGGAAGGTGTCCCTGTCCTTTGTAGGAGGGATGGGACCAGATGATTTTTAGGGTCCCTTTGAACCCAGGCCACTCTATGATTCTAGGATTCTGAGTTGCACAGAAGAAAAGTTCACTATCTGCACAGAACAATAATGTTTGGTAGCAACAATATGAACCTTTGCTGCTCTTGGTGATTTCTTATCACCTGGTTAAAAGGAACTCCTCAAAAGTGAATTTAAACAGAAGCTAGTGCAGTCGTCTCCAAACAATTAACATTTATAAAAACAGGAATTGTTTTTTGTTAAAACCACCTGTATAAGTTACTTAATTCTTTACAGAGAGTCAGATTCTATGTATGCTTTTTGCTGAAACTGCTAAAAATAGGTGGCAATCTGAAAATGCACAATAAATCTATGTGCATCCTTGATTTATACTCAGTCATTGCTATGATTAATGTAATATACATGTAAGAAAGGTAGTTCAGAGATGGGTATACCTGTATTAGTTACTGAAATGTTTTTCAGTAAATCTAGTAAGATGATAATTTTGGTAGATGTAAAAAGAGCAAGTATACTTATGAACCATTGCATGAAGAAGTAGATCTGTTATAACCATGCTCTTAGAATTGCAGAAAACTCATGTATTTATGCCTTTGGTTCATATATATGTACATCAGTGTGTGTTACACATATAGCATATAGTTTATATTTATATACTATATACATATGTATGTGTCACACACGTCCTATACATGATATAACTCCAAAATAGCAAAAGAAAAAGTAATTTCCACAGGTCTAACGTTCAGCTGGTTGGAAGAATGCAATAGCAACTCCCTCATGTTCCAGGAGAGGGCAGTCAGATATGTCCACAGGGTTTACAAGTCATTTGTACACCCAGAGCGTATCTAGGGTAACCTAACAAATATGAACATTTATTTCTGCTTTTATGGCCTTGCTGATTGCAGTTCAGACTAAAAAATGCCCCTGAACTTTCCAAACCATCAGTCTGGGATCAAAAATACTCCCCCTAATATTACAGCCAAAGTTTTCACTGACCTCCTGAACGATGCCTCTTCAAACAGCTGACAGACATTAAAGCACTGTATTAAAGGCAAGTTTAAATACTCTGGAGCAGGTGATCCACGGATATTTCTCTTTTAGCATGGCTTCTTCAGGAAGTCTTGTGCTTGTGGAAGAAGGGTGGCGTTGCACCTTCCCTGCAGCTCAAGCATCCCCACAGCAAGTGAGTAATAGCCCAAGAGTAGCTACATCACTAGGAATCATCTGAAAGGTGCTATTAATCTCTTTTGTTGTGCTAATAGAAGGTGCAAGTCAACACAAATAATAATTGCAAACCTGTTCAGTCAAAGTGCTTTGTGCCAAGCAGGCATGGTAATACCGCTGAGAGCCTTTGTGCTTTATATTAATTAACTCAACAAAAAGGCAATTGAAATGTTTTCAGTCGTGTTTTCCAGTGCTAATCAGCAGCTCGTTATCTTTAATCACACCGGCATTGCTGTTCTTTTCCAGCAGGTTATAGAAGGACTGCACAGGAGTGTGTGGTGGTGTATGACATGGGTGGGGTGAGTCCAGCAAAGAGAGGATGAGAGGGGAGAGAAACCCCCTGCCCACGTGGAGAGAGCTGAGCCCTGTCACAGATGCACAGCCACCATCGTTGGCCTCCACCAGATGAGCAGATCCAGCTGTTGTCCTGCCATTTCAGCAGCCTGTGGTGCAGCATTGTTGGTCTGAGTGGTGAACATTCTCCAGGAGGTCACACGGGCCATGATACCACCAGTAATATGGATCCCAGCCTTCCCTCTTCCCCATCATCCTCACAAGGCACAGCTGATTCTACAGGTGACACTGCACTGACTGCGATTCTCGAATCCTCAGGCGTAGTTGCAAAAGGATACCTCACCCTCTAGGGGCCAGTCAAGGCAATAGGACCTGGCTAGGTGGGATGTCCTTTCCAGCTCCCTCCAGGCCTGCAGTGTGCAGCTTGCTTCAGAGTGTGAGCACCTCTGGTCCCCTCAGAAGCAGACACAGTGCCTAAATCACTCTGTGGTGTCAAGCCTGGGAGGGCAATGGCAGTGACAGGGCTCTCTCAAGGCTCTACCCCAGTCCTAGGGGCCCCTCCCTCTGTGCACCATGCAAGGGATTTCCTTGACTCTCCAGCTGCCAGTCCAGCATCCACAGGGTGACCAGAGCCAGCATCCACTTAGCTATGAAAGTGTGAGACTAAACTCTTACAGAAGTTCTTATAGCTTGTCACTACCTTCAGTTCATTATTTCCCTACATCTTCATTTCTCCCGAGCACAAGGTGGTTGACTGGTTAACAGAATGACATCTCTGTTAGTTCCTCAGTTAGTAGCTTTTGGGTGCCAGCTCCAAATGGCCTTTTCTGTCTTGAAATCATGTGTTTCTGTTGACTTACTGCTTTGTCCTCTAAGCTCCCCACATCCAACACTGATGTTTCTGTCTCTGTTATGGGTTCTTCATCACTGACTTAATAATCTGTGTCACCTCACCATGGAGCTGCATTAGTGCCCATGCTTTCAGAGTTATTTTGGAAATATAAGGTATTTATGTAAGTCTCAAAATTTCAAAGTTTGATAGTTTCCCTCATTCTTGTGTGTTTTATGTCTTGCAGTATTTAGTACTCACGAGATCAATGATGCTACTCAAAAAAACTATTTCTAGGCCTATCTATAGATATGAGCTTGAAGCAGAATTTTCTTGTATTAAATTATATAGTAAGAGATATTTAGGTAGTGGATAACAAGGTGTGGATAAATCACCCAAAAGAACTTAATCCTACTTTGGAAGATGCAAAAAACAAATTAAACCCAGATGCAATCTAGAAGGAGAGCCAGATGAAAAGCCAAGGTTTTGCTGTGGTGTCATAAAATCTCATCCAGTAGTTTGACCTTGCAGTGCCATCCCAAGTCTGAGATTTTATAGAATCATAGAATGGTTAGAGTTGGAAGGGACCTTAAAAATCATCTAGTTCCAAGCCCCCTGCCATGAGCAAGGACACTTTTCACTAGGCCAGATTGCTCAGGGCCCCATCCAACCTGGCAATGTAAGAATGCATCTGAATGACTGGTAAGAAGAGATAGCAGTGTTAGCTACTGCCAGATTCCAGATGAAATAGCTCAATACAATGCAAATGCAGATGATCAACAGGATAAACCCTAGAGCCAGAACACCAAACATGAAATTCTGCTTTTCAATATTAAAAATCCTCAGGGGAATGTAGCTGGTCTCTAACCAGGCTGTATTACCCACTATTGGATATTGCCCCAGTACCCTGAGAGCTGGTGGCAAATCTCCCACTGAGCTCAGTCCTTCCTTGCCCAGCTGCTGTGTGGCTGCCCAGGCCCTGGACAGGCAGAGAAGAGTCTGTGCAAACAGGCTGGGCTGAGCCTGGAAATGGTCCCTGCCATGATGGCACATGTCCCTGCAGAGAGCTGGTGGGTAACACTGCAGCACCCCATGGTCCCTCAGACAGAGAAACCCAGCTCAGCAGCCTCATCTTTTACATGCCACAAAAACTATGGAAAAAATGAAACCTGAATTCTTTCCTGCTCAAAATCTAAGATCCATAAAGTAGTGTTTGAAAGCCCTTGGGATCCTATGGTTCAAATCACCTCAGTTCTTCCTGCAGTTAATGTCAGTGCATCTCCATCCTGCTGCAGGATGATTTGCTTTGTGATGGACTCAGTACACATTGCATGAGCATGTGTTACATCAGGCAGATCTTCCAGAAAGGTTACCACTTCTTGTTACCTTTTTTTCCCCCCAATTGGTTAAAAAAACACAGCTTGCCCAATATCTGGTAAGTACATAAATCTAACTGCTAATTTGTTCCTCATGTTTCTGGAGAGTCTCTGCAACCTTTCCATAAAGACAAAGGTAAATTACCATCATTGCTATGAAAAGCATGGGGTAAATGACCACCAGAAATAGCTGTCAGGGATGACAGTGCTCAAGAACCGAAAACTCTACACATGCTGGAGCATCAGCCACAGCCAGGATAGCCCTGTTTGGATGCCTGTGATGTATTTCAGGTTTCCTGGCCATACTGTTGGATGCCATGTAACCCTGGGGGTCAAGTTCACTCCTGGTGTAAGTTCAGTGAAATCAAATCATCTGCCTTTGGGTTTCTGGTGCTGCACCAGGGACTAATTTGGCCCTTGGTGTTTCGTTTCGATCGCATTCAGTTTGAATTAGCATTGATCATTTCACACAGCAGGCAGGCTTTACAAACAGGCATTTTCTCTTCACCTCCTGCTGTGTGTCTCCCCACATGTCTTCTTCCATCTTTGAAAAATTATTCTGTTTAGTCCTATTGTATCTGAGGGAAGTATTCATCAATGGAGAGAGAAACGTGGATTAGCCTCACATCTGCTCGCCTCCCTGCTATGGAGCAGGGTGACGCTGAGGAGTTTTGCCAAGGGAAACAGGAGCAGAGAGCACTGTTGGTGTAGATAGAAGTAAAAAGTCTGCCCTGAGGACAGCTTGTCAAATGAAGCCTCCTGTGCCATTAATTACAGTTCCAAGGTGCAGATGAAATATGTATGTGATAGAAGAGGTTTGCCTTTTAATGTATTATTTGAGCATTTTTTTAAAGAGACAGCATCAAGCTGAGCCTTCAGCTCATACACAGAGGGTTTTCTTTTCTTGTTGCTCATAGACTCGTGTCATTTCATTCCTACAACAAAAGAGTAGTTCTGGTTACACCTCTCAAGATTGACTTCTTCCTGGGAAACCTACAGGAAGGGCTCTAACACTGACAGACTGCTTATGGCCACATCAGCTCTCACATCAATATCCAGAATTATGAGAGTAATCCCAAAGTAATTTTATTTCTTAGAAAATTACAACTAATTAAATGGAACTGCATACAGAATAAAAAGGCATGTTGTGAAGAACTATAATTAGGCTCTAGTTAGTGTTCTTGTGTTTCATAACACAAGTGTAACAAGACCTTGATGAAAACATACCATGATTACAGTGACTATAAAAGTACCCTGAGATCTTGTCCAGGGCAGGAGCTGCAAGACAGGAGCAGTGTGAACAAGTTGTATAATTTTATAAGCTCCCACCCGAGGCAGGTTACAAGAGGGAACTTTGCTGTCTACAGAGGGAAACTGAGGCAAGGAGAAATCTAATCTTTGATTAGTGTTAGAGAGGCTATCCCTGGCAGAGCCAGGAACTAAATTTAGCCTGCTGAGTCCTGGCAGGAGCAGCCCTTTCCCTGGGACAGGCTGCATTCCTACTCCGAATACTGCAGAGCAATAAATAGCAGCAAGCAAGGAAAATGGAAAGGAGAGAAGGGAGAGCTTGGGGCTCTCCTCTGAGATTGGTGATGACCTGGCAAAGCAGTGAAATGGCCAGGGAGGAGCATTCACAGCTGGGAAGTTGTGCCTCCCTCCTCTGAGCAGTGCAGCAGGAGGACAGTGGAGGCAGGAAGGTCAGGGAGGAAGGTGAAGGTGATAAAGATGGCTTCCAGCAACAAAGAGATGTGTTTACAGCTTCCTCCTGAGAGGGCTGAGCCCTACAGGGAGTGAGGTGAAGCACTGCCCTGTGGGTCAGGGCACCTGTAGGCAGTGGGCCCTGCCTAGGCTGGCTGCAAGGAACAGACCCTGAACACCTGCAGTGCCAGTGAACACTGGCTTGCTTCTCCCTGTTTTCTTCAGCTGCAATGACTCCTTTTTTACACCCCAGGTTCTCTGGCAACCCCAGCATATCCCAGCAGTCCCCCATGGCCCCTCCAGCAGCCCCCATTGCAGAATTGCCTGACTCTCCAGCCTCCCGTTTTGGATGCCCACCTTCCTCTTGTGTCCTTGTAACCCTGTGTGTGCTGCTGGCAGGGATGGAGGTGGCACATGCAGGGCAGCTCTGGGGCTCTGTGTTTGTTGCACAGCCACCCTGGCCACACACGGTGACTGGGGTCACACTGCCACCTGCCTCTTCACAGTATGGACAAGTGTGACCCTTAACTACTCCAACTTCTCCTCTTTAAAGAGTCCCAGATGCTTTCTGGAAGCTGTAGGAACTTTAATGCCCCGTGAACTTCATTTTTACTTGGAAGTAGGAACATGGGATGAGGATTTATTGCCAAAGGCACTGTGCAAATCTTGTTTCTTGAGGAAACAGCAGTGAAACAAAGTATTTAAATGGCAAGACAGCGCTGGGACAAACTCTGCCTCTAGATAGGTGGATGGGAGTCTTGGTTATTTCAGTGCCAAGTACCATGTGTCTTGCCAAGGGCTTAACTTTTATCTGGCAAAGGTATGGCTGGCCTGGCCATGCTACAGGAGGAGTGGGGAAGGGAGCCATGACCTTTTAAAAATGAGCAGCCAGATTTCTGAATGCATGTGTGCTGAAAGGAAAAGCTCACTTACTTTGCTTTCTCTCTCTTCCCTTCCCCCACTGAAAAACTCAGCTCAAAGGAAAAAACTTCTCTGCAAATGGAAATACAATTGCCACATTGCCCTTTGCAAGAGAAACAACTTGACATTTGACCATACGTGGAATTTCCTTAGATGTGGGCTCTGCTGCAAGCCAAATTTCTCTTAGGCTTCTGCTGTTTTTTAAATAAAAGGAAAAGAATATCAATGGTGGTTTAATTCTCAGCTCTGCAGCCTTTGAGGTTCTCTGGTCTATTCCACACAAGTTTAACATCTTGTCATTAATAAGGTTTAGTAACTTTTAAGTATAATATTGCAATAAAATGTAACTAACTATACACTGGTACTGTACTTCAAGAAAGCCAGGATCCCTGAGGAGTGAACATTAACTGCTGCCGTGATGGCCTGGGGATGGCCCTTCAGCACATCTGGATCTGCTCTGCACATACAATGATGATTTTATGTGCCAGCCCTGTTGATTAGCTGTAAACCACATTTTCAGAGGCAAGTGTTCACCTGCTACTTCTAATTCCTGTAATTTCTGTGGATTAATAAAGCAATTGATGAGGAATGGATCTGGGATAAAGCAGAAATACTGGCTTGGGTTTGTGCTGAAGGAGAGTAAAGGCACAGTATGCACAAGGCATCACTGAGAACTGCAAGAGGCAGCCCTGGGGAATGTTGAGAGGCAGAGACAACCCTGGCTCTGCCCTGAGATGAGAGCTCTTAGCTTTGTTTAACTGCATGTGAGAATGCTGGGATTGCCTCACTGCTCCAGTGAGGGTAGAGTGCCTGTGTGCAGGAAAGGCAGAGAGGGAAATTCTGTCCCCACATCCTCCCTGGATCAGAATTGGAGAGAAAGAATGGAAAAGCAGTTCCATACATCAAATTAAGAAATTGCAAGGAAGCTTGTCCCTCTGATTTTAAAGCATAAAATATTTGATCTGGACTTCCTGAATGCCTGCAGCTCCCAGAGCAGGCTGGGACATTTGCTCATATATTGAAAGAAGCACTTGCTGCTGGACTGCTGCATATTTCAGGAGTGGTTGTAGGATATTTCAGTTGCAGAAGTGATTGTGGCTTACCAAAGAGCAGCCAGGTGGACACCAAGCAGATCACAAAGCTGCCACAGCTCTGTGGAGATGCAGCAGCTGCAGCCAGGCTGGCAAGTGTCCAAAGGGCACTCCTGGACCAGCTGCAGCACTTTAGTACACTGAGGCAGAGGTTTTGGGTAAGTGAGAGAATGTCACACACTTAAAGCCTCATTTCCAGCAGTCCTACAGCAGCTGTACCTGTACAAAACCCCAAGAGATCAGTGGCAGATCAGCCCATCCCACAAAACGTATTTTTCCATACATTCACACTTCTAATTAGAAAGAAGAATAAAGATTGTTACAACTTTTAAGAGCATTGAATGGAAACAGATATTTTTTCACTTTTATTTTTTTATCACAATAAGCAAATTAGATTTCCATGTTTGCAGACAGCACTCCAAACTGAGTGACTTAATGAATTCTTTCCTTTGCTTCCTTTGGAACAGGGACCAGGCTCCCCTTCCACCATGCCAGAGACTCACAGGATGACCCCAGGGAAGTCACTTAACCCCCTTCCAGGATTTCCCCATCTCCCTGCTGGCAGGGGGGATTCTGATTCCTCTCAGGAGCCTGAGCTCAGCTCCAAGGCAGTCCCTGCTCTGCATCTTATCCCTGGCTTCCCACCCCCAAACCCAAGAGTCTGACCACCCCAAGGTAGTCTTGAATTTCTTCATGAGACAGCTGGAGATGCCTGTAGTGAAAAACATCAATATCAGAAATCTTTAACCAAATCTAATCCTGTTTTCAAATGAAAACTGTTTGAAAAAACTTCTTATGTGCTACTTAAGCAGTCACAAGCAAGCTTTCCATTTATCCCAGCAACATGCCCAACCCACAACGTGACTTAGAGAGGTTACTTAAGTGGTAATAATCTGCTTGATTCACTGTTCCCAAGGAGTCTTGTCCTCTTTTCAGAAATTGCCAACAAGGTCAGCACTTCCGTTAATTGTGACTGTGTTTATTATAGGATGGAGGCGGCTCCAAATGACTGAGGATGGAAACTCCTCCCTGCTCATTCCCACTGCCAAACACTGGTGACCAATGTTTGCAGAAAAGCAAATGAAAGTGGGCTGTAAAGGGCACCACTTTACAAACTTCTTAGACACCCTAATGAATAATTTTTCCTGCTGTTCACCTCTGATTCCATTATCAATTTCTTAATCAATTCTGTCTCCTAGCATGGCAGACCTTCACTCAGTGTTCCGGGGACAGCAGTTGCTTTGCTAGAGGAAATCAGCTGGACAGATGATTAGCTGGACAATTATCAGATTAGATCCCTCTGATCTGGTGCTCTGTTTCAGTTGCTGGTCATTCTCAAAAGCATAGTTTGTTCCTGTTCTAAATTTGGGATGAAAGCCTGAACTCTTGGTTACCTGTTGTGGCTAACCTTGGCCAGTGACAATTTTAACATCTTAGTTTCAGCTTGGTGAAAACATCTTTCTATGGTTGACATAGCACAGAGCAGGGAGAAAGTCTTGGAGATGAGAATGAAAATGAGATGTAATTTGTCTGAAGGTAGGACTGTGTTTGGCTGTTGTAAATATTCTGCCTTGGTTATGTGCTCTCTGGGGCTGCTTCTAGTAAAGGTAGGTGAAGGTGTGATCTCTCTCTGTCCTGCAGTGGATGCTTTCACTCCCTCAAAACAAATTTCAGAGTTCCTAGATGAGCCAATAATTCAGTGTGGCCGACACCTCACCTTCCTTTACCAGCAAACTGATATCCTTGATCACAGGCAGCTGCAATTAGCCCCCAGAGCACTGAGGGTACATGATGAACGCTGTGGCTTTTGCCTTCCTAGAGAATGACACACTGCCTCTGTAATTGCTCTAGAGATTTTCCAGCTCTGAAGCTTTTGTCAGCTAACCTTGGATATACAAGCTCTCTGGGAAAGTTATTGATTCCACTCATCCCCACCTCCTCCCTGTCCAGTTAGACTGATTTATAGGAATTTTGGCTGGAACCACTAAAATCCTGGCAGAGTTCATTAATCTGTGAATCTTTTAAAGACTTCCCTCCTTGCAGAGACCATCTGTTTGCCCGAGTGTTATTTCTGCAGCTGCCAAATCAGGTTTGCAAGACTCTCACCTTCTCCTCAAACCCACCACATGAAACTGTAATATTTACATTCAGGGCTCGACAATTTTCCTACCAGATCTGTGCATAGCAAATGCAGTTTCATTCATCTGTGCAACAAACCCAGTAAACAAACAGCAATAATGCCCTAAAACCCAAAAGCAGCAAGATCAGACTGAATCATATAATTCCTCTTGCTTTTTATGTTCACTGGGAGACAATTCAGTAACACCTGAAACCTCTGCAGAGGGAACTGCCAATAACTGTAATTACAGCATGAAAATCTACCATGTACTGGTGGGAAAAGAGCTTTGGCCTATGTCTCCTGTGCTGGGTGACTCCTGCAGAACTGGCCAGCAAAGAGCCACTCATGTTTGTCAGCAGATGCCAAAAGCTGGGCTCACACTGTCATGCTCACCTTTGCTGCATCCTTGAGCAAATGCATCTCACCTGAGCACCATAGCAGGCTCATTCTGGTTCAGTGTGTCAGAAGACATTGTCAGCAAGAGCTGTGGTAGCTCAGAAGCCAGTTTTGTCTTTCATATGTAATTTTTTTGTTTCTTTGCATCATTGCAATGGTCTTTCATAACTTCCCCGAGAGAATGCAACCTTTTATAAATTAGATGGGATGAAAATCCTACCAAGATTCAGACTATCAATTGATTTCTTCTTTAAGATAAATCCTCTCCTGAATCTTTGATCTTCTTATTTTATTTACTGTATATTTGCACATTTGCATGAAGTGTTTTCTCTGTGAGCCAGCAATTATCACTGGTAAGGTTCACATTCTTGGAGATAGCTGGAATTTCTCCCCTATTTTCTTTTTAATGTGCAAAATTATTTTCCCTGCTGCTGGATTGGTGTCACCTGACACAGTTAATCTTCTAATCTTCTCTCTGGGGTGACATCAGAGGAGATGATGGAGGCATTTCCTTTCTTGAATACAAAGCTCAGATTCAATTTTTACTAGTAAATATCTTGCTAACAACATTAAAAAAATAGAGATAAATGTAAAATTATGACATGCCTAGTTATTTTGGGGGGCTGCTATTACTTTTGTATTTGTTGCTTCCTGGAGGGCTGTTTTAGCTGTCAGCTGTATCTTGCCTATTTTTACTCACTCTTCCCTCTCTAGATGAACCCACGTGAGATCTTGTCAGAGCATCAGCTCCTCTTGAAGTTGCATTATTAGACTCCCCATCCATCAAGTTGAAATGCGAAGAGAATGTGTCAGAAACAATAATGAAATAAAATTCCAATAATTGGGACTTCCTGGGCACTCAGCTTCTCACTGAGCCTGGCTGCTTTTCCTTCTGCTGATTGCTGTACAGAGGTTCAGGCCCATCTGAGCAGCAGCTCATTTCTCTGCCACATGTACTTGTGGCACAGCATCCCACTGGGTTTGGCCCACTGATCCCACAGGTACACCTGGGACCTCACCAAGGCCCTGTCAATGACCCAGTAGATGTGGGGCTGACAGTGGGGCTGGTGGTCCCCAGCCAGCACACTCCCCTCTTGCTTCTCTATCCTTTAACTGGGGGCAACCCAAAAGCTGTGGTTAATTTTACCCCTTACATTAGAGGACAGAAAGGCACATTCTATCCCCAAGGCTGCAGGGCTTTTCAAGGGGGAAAAAAATGTGTCTTAGCTATCAAATTCCGAACATTTTGGCCTCTTCAGTGCTCTGAGAGAAGGCCATCCACCTCCTGATGCCAACACGCTTATATCAGCCTGCAGTTTCTCTTCTAGCCCTGTCCTTCCCCTCCCCCTCCCCGGGCCATGAATCTTCCATACACAACAGTCAGAAATCTCTTCACACGGCAGCAAAAAACCCTAGGGAATTTGCATAAATTAGGAGGGAGAAGCGCATTTCAGCCATTCTCTCCCTAAACTGCGTGGAAATCACGCTGATGGGAGATATAAACGCCTGCCAGAGCGGGCAGTAAGGCGCTTGCCTCAATCTCACGGAAAATTGCAGATTTAATAATCAGATCTGACTTGGTTAGCTAAAGAAGCAATTCTCACTTCTCGTGACTTCCTTCTGTCAGGAGAGAGAAAGGCAGAGGGAAGCAGAAGAACTCACCCATATCTCTGCAGCAGCACTGAGCTTAGCAAAACCCTTCCACCAGTAATGTCAGCAGGCAGCCAGAGTCTGGCAGGGCCTGAGATCCCACAGTGGGTAACACAGCTCCCTGCCTTTCCTGTGTGGTTTGGATGAGGCTGACTCTATCCATGGCTGAGCAAGAGGCAAGTCAGCAATAGCAAAACTCTGGTCCAGCTGGGAGCTTTCAGGTGGATCAGGCTCTTTGCATGGTCAGATTGCTGAGTCTGTCAGGTCTCGGGGAAAATTACGACCCCCCCCCAAGGGATTTGAAATCTTAAAGTCCAGATTTTCCATGATATTTAGGCACTTAGATCAGGCACAGATCAGATGGGATATGTAAACATGTAGATGAGAAACAATGTCCCACTTTATTTCTTAACTTGTATAGGTGACAGTATTTGGGCTCTAAGTAAGTACACAAGACTGTGTACTTGTGCCAGATATTCCCCAAATATGCCCTCTTTCCACAGTAATATCAACCCAGCTCCAGGGCTTTTGTATCTCAAAAGCCCTTTGCACTGTTAGGACTGGCCTTGAACATGTCCAGGGATGGAACATCCACAACATTCCTGGGCAGATAATTCTTCCTGGAAATCTCCAGAGAGAGGACACTATAGCAACTGCTTAAGTATTTCAAGGTGCTTGAGGAAAATGCAACTGTGTTCCACAGGAGACGAAATGGTCCAGGAAAATCTTTTTTAGGAAATACTCCAGTGACTTCCTTCCATACATTGCATTTACTACCCCACTCATGGTACTTGTCATGGATTTATGCAGATGGCTGTCTGTCAGGGAGTAGAATGAAGCAGAGAGATTTATAAATGGTTCACTCTGCGTGTTAAGGGATAAGCATCCTTCCAGTTCCTTGGAAAGCCTAGATGAGACCAGTTATTGGCAAATATTTAGCCCATTTTTCATGTTAGTTTAATACCTGCTGAAATATGCGCTTTATCTCTCACCTCTTATTGTTTATTTCAGGTTTTGACTTTTGCCTTTTTTGCCATGACAGACACCAGGCTTATTCATAAATGCCCAAAACTTTCTCTATCAGAGTTAAATTTTCCAGGCTTGGCCTTTTTCCAGGAGCAAATATGTCTCTTCTCTTTTCAGGCTGAGTAACGGGGGAAGCTAAAAGAAATACTCTGTTTTAATTAAAGAAAAAAAAAAGTCTTATAATTTATCAAAACCCACCATTATAACTAAAGTATCCAGGGATCAAAGCTAATTTTTTGATTGAAGTATCCACATCAAAAGAAGGTGTTTGTTTGTGAATATCATTGTAAGAATTAGGTCTGATTTGTTCAACTTTTGACCTGCTTTAGTGTTTCACTGAAGAGCTCTCCCAAGTCTACATCTGGGTACAGGCTCTGGCAGATGAGCTCTTGCCAACTTTGCTGTATTAGTTTAAGATGTGTTTGTCCTTCCCCCTCAGTCTTCTCTGCCCTTGTCCCAGATGATGCTGACCACCTGCAGCAGACATGGCCATGGACAATGTAATGGGGGTTACTGAGGCAGAGGCTTCTTAAACTCCTCTGGAGGATGAGACAGATGAGACACCAGCCTGGGATTTGGCATGCCTTCCCTGCAGGCTCTTGTCCAGCTCTGCTAGAGGGCTCCAACCTTCAGTGGAGGAACACCAGCACACAGCTGTGAGAGGTAACTTCAAAACCAGCTGCAGCTGTTTGCTTCAAATACAAGGAGGAATGGTGAGCCCTTAATCCTGCAAATACTTATGCATGTGTTTATAACTGTAAGCAGTTCCAGGAACTTCAGTGCGGCTTGAAGTTAAATTGGCACATAAATGCTTGCAGAGCTGGGAGCCTGCATTTTTCACAGTCAAGCTAAGAAAGCTTTGATTCTCACACATTGGAGCAACATGTTTCTGCAGTCAGATGACGCTGCAAGAAAAGTCCCCCAGTCTGGCTTAGGCCTTCTTCCTTTCCCAGACATCAAGAGACATCTCCCTGACTGCCAGAATAGCTAGTGGCCACTCCTTGGGTCTGTGGGCGGCAGCAGGGTGGAGAGGTTAGGCTTGATGCCCTGCACTTCTCCTCCTTGTACAGTCTCTTTGGCAGAGAGCACAACCTGAGGCTCTGTTCCTCCTCCGAGCTGCCCTCCAGGTGAGCCTTACAGCAGTGCATATCTCTCCAAGTGTGTTGCATGAGCAGCTCAAGAAGCAGGCACTGACAAGGGCTGCCCTGACAGAGCTGTGCCAACACACCCTCACGCTGGCCAGCCCCAGTGGCCACTGGACACTTCTGGCTCTGCTTGCCCAACCCTGTGTAGGCAACCCAAGGAATGGTTTTGGGAACATGTCACAATCTACTTTTGCAGCTATTTTTGCTTCTTAGTCAGAGGCCTGACATCCTGAATTGAACCCATGGTTAGCTGTGCTGCTGAGTAACCAGCAGAGAATTAAAAGGCTTCTCTTCAGAGAGAGCTCAGGCAAAGCCAGCAGTGTCAGCCTTTGGGTGCTTAGACTGAAGCATCTGAGTAAAAACAGCCCAATTTTTTTAGAGATGCTGGGCACCCTGAGCTCCTAGGATAATTAATGTAATTTATGCTTTTTTTTTTCTTCAAGGCACTTTCAGGAAAAGCATTCCCGATGTCTCATTTCCCCCGGGGACTGTCTCTGGCCACATGGTCTGGAAGTGTTCCCCAGAGAACCCCCCTATGGAGCCCCCCTTGCCTCCTCCCAGCCCTCCCTCCGGCTCTGGGTCCAAAACCCCGACATTTGTGAAGGGCTCAGACACAAAAGGTCTGAGTCAGGCACAGCCCAGACTCTTCCTGGCTGTTCCCAGGAGAAAAAGTGGCAGCAAATCAGCACCCCCCCACTTCTGAGGCTCCCACCAGGTCCTGCACATGTCTCTGCCAAGCCCAGCCTGGCTCTAACGCTGCCAGAGCCTTTGCCTGCACTTCATTAAGGTGCCTAATGAGCACACCAGTGTGCAGGGGTACTGTCCACTGACTGTGCCAGTCTGGGAATCTCATATCAAACAAATCCCACATAAACATTTTCAAAGATTGAAAAAAACAAGCTGAAGGAGCAGCCACTAAACTGGAATTAAAGTGGCATGTTTTAAGCAAGAAAAGTCGTGCAGTTACAGAGAAATCTGCACTCACAATATTATTATAAACTATGAAACAGCCTTTGGTAACAGTGTCACAAAACAATTTCTCAGATATTACAATATAAACAAAGACCTTTTTTTCCCTTCCTCCTTAAAGAGATACACCCTGGCTTCTGCCCCCTTTCCAGCAGTATTTGTACCCGCACCCTGCAGAACGAGAAGGTAGAGAGCAAGATGTCAGAGCCTATTCCCCAGCCCAGGCGCTCCCCCCCAGCCCCCCGAGAAGCAGGAGAGCCCTGCGGGGTGGCTCCCAGCACCAACCCCACCGCACAGCAATTAGCTCTGTTCTCCCGCGCAGATTTGCGACTTAGCTCTTAAAAGCCGTTTCATAAATATTCGATGGCCTTTCCGACAGGGTAATGTGCCTCTGTGACATTAAAGAGGAAACTCTGCGAAGGGGAGGGATGACAACAAATTTATCCACCAATAGCACACTCTTTTGGCACAAAAGCACATTCTTATCTTTACATCCCATAATGAGAAGGCAGGGACGGAACTGTTGCTACAGTTCTCTGGGTGGGTAGATGTGGAGTGCAAGAGAAGGGTGGCTGTAAACTGTTAGATATTTTCCCCCCTTGCCTTTGCACAAAGAAGGACCTGCCCTTGCGGTCCTGCAGTGGTTTTCCTAAGCCCCCGGTGAGGAGGACTTCTCTCACGATGTCAGACTGCGAGGGACTGCCTGTGGGTAAGCGCCAGATTTATATTTACCCCGGTGTCCTGCCGCCTGGTTCACATTCTCAGATTGCAAAGTCACACGCGAAGCCGCTTTGCTGTCGAAGGGAGCCGGAGCCGCAGCAGGGAGAGGAGAAACTCCCTGAAACCACTGCAGATCCTGGTGCGGTGCCTCACGAGTCCGTGCTGGAGGGCTGGCGAGGGTGGTAATGCCTGGATTTCCTCTGAAGGCGCAGGGGCTGGGTAGGAGGAAGGGTCTGGAATTCAGAGAGATGGACTGAAGTGTCGGTATCCGTAGGGATGATGGTATCGGTGTGTGCAGTCTTGAGCTCACTAAGAAGAGTTTGTGAGGACGGGTGCTGCAGGACCAGGCACGGTGTGTTCGTCCTGTTTGTTCCTTGATAAACCTTCCTGGATGGTAACGGACACAGCAAGGGCAGATAAATGTAATGCAAAGGGTTGATTTGATGAAAGGAAACAGAAATGTACATTATTTTTAAAATAAGTGCATTACACCCTTTGCCTATGTCTGGGAAGGAATCGTTTGCTAGAGTGTAGGGCTGTATCTGTCAAACTTCACTGAGCAGTAGAGCATGTCAGCAAGAAGCAGGTTTCTCAGCTGCTTTTTAAAAAACTTCTATAGGAACTGTAAATATTATCTAGGCTGCCTGTACAAAAGGAAACTCTTGTCAAAATAATACTCTAATTCTCTGCCAAGGCATTTTACTAATAAAGAGATGGACTGCTGGAAACACCTTTTATTTTTTTCTTTTGCCATGGCAAGCATTTATCTTTTCACATGTATATGTATATACAACATGTACTGTGTAGCACTCCTGTTCCTTTGGTCTGTGGAGGCTGTGCATCAAAGATGAGGTTCTGGGCTAAAAAGTGCAGCTGGAGAAGGAGAAGGCTGCTGCAGTGTTTTTCTTTTTTCCTTCTCTCTCTGCTTCCATTTTCAAAGCAAATCCCAAGTCCAAAACAGTGCACTCATAACTAGAGTGGAAAAATATAAATTATGTATATGGTGCAGAGTGAGCTGCACCATGCACAATTCCCTGGGCTGTTGCTATTAGCTAAGATGAAAATGAGTATTTCAGCTCATGAAAATGAGTATTTCCTGCTTACCTACTCAAATGGGTGAAATGTCAACCAGCAAAGTTTTGCCCCTCCAGGCTTTGATTTTAAGGGCCTGGCCCCAGTTTGCTTATTAAGCACTCTGAGTTGGGGGCGGGATATTTCAGGGTGACAGTATCAGTATCAGCTGGCATCTGATATTAATGATGAAACTGATATTGAGAGTGCATGGCATCTTGTGTGCAGAAGTTACTGATATCTCAATTACCTTTGCTGCTGAAAGGAGCTTCGAGTTTTCTGCCAGAAAAACATTCATGGATGCATTGAGGGAAGGAAGCAATTTTCTATGGGCAGGAATGAAAATTAAAGTGATATGTAGATGTGGATCAGAAATGGGCCAGCATACACAGAGCAAAGGTTTATTTCTCTCTGTTTCTCCAATAATTTGCCCATGGTGCCCAGCCCTGCTTCCACGCCTGCTCCCAGGCCAGACACAACCAACCTGTCCCTAGGGACACCTGCTGCTCAGACCTTGCAAAATATTCTGGTTCCTGTACTTACTGATGTGTGGATGCATATATGCATATAAAAATATGCACAAAACCAGCAGTGGAGAGAAATGGTGGTACTCCATCAGAGTTATTAAGCAATCTTAGTAAACCAGTTACTGACATCTTGCTTTTCATGTCAAGGAATTTTGAAATAATTCTCTTTATGTCTATGGCTCTTTGACTAGCTAGGTCAAAGTTAAAATTTTAGCAGTTTAAAACTTAACACTCCATAAAAAGGGTTGCAAAAAATCATCATCAAATTTTCCAATACACTTATTAGTGTTCACTAGTGCATAAATGCCTCTTTGCTGAATCCACTGAGCATAGCAAAACTGGAACTGTACTTCTAAAATCCTTGGTTTTGAATGCAGCCAGATAATACAGCTACAAAAAGTTGGTGCAGTGACAGATATCATTAGCACTGCAACGTGGCTGCAATCCAGAGCCCTTCTTCTCACACAAACCCTACAGCCCTGTGCATGTGCCCGTGTATACACATGCACACAGCTATAAATAAGTTTAGCCAAAGCACAATATTAGTGTCAAGTGCATGTACTGCTTCAGTAACCTCTTTGCAAAGGGAATGCCTCATGAACAACCTGGAGAACTGCACTTTGTAGTTACAGGAAATTAGTGTCAGAGTTTTTAGGCTGCTTTCAACCCACACAAGAATGTAGCAGGAACAGCTGCGTAATTGTTCCCTCAGAAAAGCAACTTGGGGGGAATGGCTGAATGCAATCTTTGGCTTAAATAGCTGGATATGGACGGCTTGATACACCAATAATTTTTCAAGAGACTTTATTCAGTAAGACTACCCTACTTCAGTGCTGGAAATGGTTATGCAATTTTTCATGATGAAAGCATTGGGTGTTTTTAAATTGCTGGTTTCTGTTCAGTGCCAGCGTGGCTGCGCCCTTTCACTGTTGTGGAATGGAAAATGAAACATGTGATGCAAACAAAGTTTTATTTTGTTGTTTGAATGTAGTACAGAAGATATAAAAAAAGGATCTTAAATGCCAGAATGCAGATAGCATGTAAGCAAGGGTACAGTCCTTTTGGATTGAATTCATACCAAAAAAAGGCATTTGAAAGCCTTTTGAGATTTGAAAGTGAACAGAATTCTAAAATTTACACTAATAATTTCCCATTGTAACACAGGGAGATAAAGAAAGAAAGATCAGTCACTTCAGGACAAATGCTCTCCTATTTCTTCCTCATTAGCAATTATTGACATACAGATGCTATCCATTAGTGCCAGCTACATAGATTTCTTGTCACTCCTACAAGCAGATAAAAGAAAAGCACATCAATTATTTAAGTGCTTCCCCTTGTGTGTATTATTTTCCTCTTGTAAGGAGTCGTAGTTCAGTCTCTGAGCGACTGAACAGCTTTTCACGCATCCAGCATTTTGATTAGGAATATATGAGTCATGAGGGTTCTGGTTCTTAACACAAACCTTTTGACTTCAGAAAAATCTCTGAAGTCATGCAAAGCTTCTTCAAGTGCCCCTTTTCTTTCTTTCCCCTTCCAGCCACAGATTGACTTTGAATAACATGGGTAACTTCTTGTGGATAACACCACTGTTGAAATAACACAGGGTATTGAGCCATAACAGATGAAGATTATAATGCTGAAGAAGAACACCAGGAGTCTCATATATGAATACTTTCTCTGTTATTTACTGCAACAGGGCTAAGAAGGGAAGAAACAGAATTGATGTAGCATGTTTTGCAGCAGGTGGCATGCGAATCTAACTGAATTTCCTTAAAACTCCTCATGAACTTTTATTGGCCTTGTTTCACTAGACATTTTATCTGAAGTATGTTCCTGACTCTTTAGCTAAATACTTCCTTTCAGAGCTAAAATTACATATTTCAAGCATGTCTTTAAGACAGACTGGAGCCAGTTGATAAAATTGGTGTTTTCAGAATTAGGATATCCCAGAAAAATATGGGAATTTAGATTTCCTGAAATTCAACACATTCTGCACTGTCATGGGGAGTCCATTTATCTCAGCCAGAGAGGCTGTTAGTGAGCAAGACCTCCAGCTCCCATGCTGGGCTGTCTCTAAACAGCTCCTGGGAATAAAATACAGCCCATGTACATTTCTGTAAGAAAAAATCATGACCCAGACATACACGAGCACTACTCCTGTCAAATAAAATTTCCCCACTTTCACATGCTCATATTAGCATAGGACCACACTTGAAATTAATATTTCATTAGATTTGGTAAAGGATGTCTATCTTTTTGCAGGTAACTCCATGTTTCCATTAGGGGCAGCACACCACCTCTGCATTACAGTTTGCAGGGCGAGACCCTCAGTAAAAGGCAAGAGCCTGAAATCCCCTTGCAGAGTGGCTGTGCAGACTGCAGTCAGCGCTCAGGGATAAGCAGAGAAGTGGGAAGGTTTTTCCAACATAAGCCTGCTTATGTTACCTGCTGTAGCATAGGAATGAAATGGCATGGCTTGAGCATCTCAGGAGAGAGGTCTGCAGGATGAACCATGGCTCTTGACTGCACTAAGCCCACAAACACTGGCTGGCATGCTCAGAGCTCCCCAGGAGCACCCCCCTGCCAGGGGAAGGAAGGTGAGCCCAGGGTGCTGGGGTGATGAGAACCTGGCAAGTATCTGTATTATTTATAAGGGTTCGTGACTGAAAAACACTTCACAGAAACTCTGATCTTGGTGTATGGACTCCTTGGCAAACTCATTTCCTTTAGCACTTGGGAAGTCAGCTTAGGAGATGAATGCTAGCTATTAGAAGCCGTCACACATTTTCCAATAAAATGTTCTTTCATCACGAAATACAGATGTTACTAATTCAAAATGCAACATTTTGTTGACAATGGCAATACATTAATACAATTCTAAAGATCACATTATTGAAAATTGAAATTGAGTGGGAGCAAGACAGAAAGCCTTTGGATGCTCAGGTAAAATAAAATCATATATAATATCTGGGAGTATTGTCCCAGTTTGATGAAAATGGAATTGAAATATCAGAATTATCTTGGCAGCTGGGAGTTCTCCTTCCAACCAGCTCTATTGCTCCTCCAGAAATTCCATGTGTCCTCAGTCTGTCCAAGCATTGCCTTGAGCAGCAGAGGCTGTGCATTCTGGGGGAAAACAGTAATGATGATGAAGTAATTGTTATGGTTTAAAGCTTTAGAGAGGGTTTGGAACACGAAGATCAGGCAACCACACAAGGAAAAATGAGTGACTCTGGTGCCCCAGAAACCCACGTTTTGCATGAGAAACCCCAGAAGTAGATTTATGGTGATGAGCAAGCCCCATGGAAACACCAGGTTGGGAGCTTGCCAGAGGTATGCCTGGAAACCCCTCTCTGTTCAGGCAACCCCATGAGTCAAAATATTTAGCCTAGAGTACATGAAGAGTTAAAATCACCTGGGTGCAGCCTTCACTTGCTTCAGAGGCTGGTGAGGGCTGAGCCTGGGTTAAAGGGCTCCCTGCTGAGGAGGGGTTCCCACCTTCAGACAGGGCTTTCAAAACCTTGGGGCTGTATGGCTCAACTGCAGTCTCTTCCCATGCACCTCCTCAGATGTTTTGTTGAGGGAAAAAGGGCTTTTCCATTTGGGAGAAATCTGAGCCCTGCCCAGACCACAAAGCATTTGCTTCAGTGCTGAGAAACGGAGAGAGCTGGGAGAGAGGCAGAGGGCAAGGAGCAACTCCCCATTTGCACTTGGGCAAAATGCCACAAATAGCAAAGCTGATTCTTTGTCATCAAAAGCAAAGATGAAAGAAGGTGGTCTCTGTTGCAGCCCAATATTAGGGGGTTCTTAATAGGTGTTCAGCCTAGCTTAGGCAAATTCAGTGTATCTGTACATGTCTGTGTAGTACAACACTCCTCCACCACTTAAAAAGGAATTTCAGACAACTAGCTTAAAGGTTTGCAACCTCTGGAATTAGAAAAATGGCTAACTCCGTTGTTAGCTTTGTTTTTCTCCTCCAACATGAGTGTCCTGTCCCGTAGGCTTGGTGGTGGTTTGGTGGGAGCTGACTATGTTCCAGGAGTGTCCTGAGCACAGGCAGTGGGTTAGTCTTCATCTCCAGCCTTTGCCTTTAAAGCAGCAGGTGTTGTTTCCTTCTAGACTAACTCGACTAGAGCTAGAGTACTGGACTAGTCTAACTATGCAGCTGGCAAGCAGAGACTGTGCCAGTTCACAGCTTTTCTGAAGCAGAATGTGAGTATGTGTGCTATGTGCCACAGTGGGGGTATTTGACCTAGCAGACACATTAACACCCGTTTTCACAAGAAAATGTTTGTTTGTTTGTTTGTTTCTTTGAGAAGGGATGCTGAAGGAGGAGAGCTCTTTCAGGCAGTCAGTAGAGGCAGTAGAAATTTGCATGAACATTTGCTGCTGAGATGGTGGTTAAGGATCTAGTTAGGAAATACAGAAGATGATACATCTTTCCCAAGTGGTCCTCCCTCCTCCCCATCCCCTAGTGGGAGGATATGCCTTATCTGCAGAAATACTTGAAAACTGTAGTTTGTCCTGGGGTCTGTGAGCATAAGCACTGTACAGCACTTTTCTGAACAGTCTTATTCCAAAATGTTTACAGTAACTTAAGGCATGCAAAAAACAGCCGGTGTGATTTTTTTCCTCCTCTCCCCCATCACTCATAACCACTGCAGTATTTCCAACATATTCTGTGTTAAGCCATTAGTATTTAGAAGCCACAGTTGCATTTAACAATGTCTGGAGCCTTCTCTTGCACTAGACCTGTTATACAGGCAGTAATTTAGAGGGTGGGGCCCCCTCCCCTTCCTTTGCCATTCAGACTGCCCAGTCTCCCATCATCATATTCACTTGCTTCTCTGTCCATGTTATTTCTCTCCTTACAGACTGTGATCAGCACCCTTACTACGCACTAGTGATTTCCACAATTAAATTTGTAGCATTAAGGATTACCTTACATGTCAGACCTCCTCTAAAACTCACATAAAAGGCTGTCAAGATCCCCCAAATTCTTTCTTCCTTGCAGGAAAGAAACTCTGGGGCAGAGGAATGGGCTCCTGACCAGTGCCAGGTGCTGGGCATGGATATGTTAATAGTGCCCAGGATCAGTTCCCTGAAGGAGTCCTGGGTTTCATGGAGCAGCTGAAGTCACCGTTGAGTCAGCAGGGCACACAGGGACTGGTCAGAGCTGCTCTTTGGTTCTGCACACGGTCTGTCAATCACACAAATTGCTCTTGGAAGAAAAGCAAGCCCTTCCTTGGAGGACTCCAAACTAGGCTCAGTAAAATGGTTGTGACCCTTGAGGAATCACAACAAATTCCAAGAAGGCTTTGGGAAGTACAATGCTGTCTCCACAAAAAACAGGGAGCATTTCAGAGCAGTGCCAATGGCCGATTTATCTTGGGCAACTTTTCCACACTGCCCAGGCGAGAACCCCCCAGTACCACACCACTGCTCTCAGCACTCCTTGTATGGCTCACGTTTCCACCACTTCAGTGCTCCTTTGGAGAACACAGGCTCATCCCCACCAGCTATTAGGAAGGCATGAAATTAAGTTTGGAGAGATGCTTGAAAGGTTTAGGCCCAAAATCCTCTCATAAATCCATAGACACAACTTGCAAACTTGGCATTTCTTGTGGTCCTCACCTATCTTACAGATAAATATACACTTGCACACTTATCCTTTGTGATGTGTTCTTTGTGGAGCTGCAGGATATGCTCTGGCTTTGCAATCACACAGTACACCCAGAACACTTCCCAGTGACTAACATAGCTACTGTGAAAATGGTAAAATCCTTGCTGTTGAACCAGAAAGCGAAAACTCCAGCAGATAGGCAGCTTGGCTGAAGAGGTCCGCTGAGGAAATAAAGAGATAAAAGCACACACACACAAAAAGACCTGTGCGTAAAACATCTGAAACACCTGAGTAATTTTTGGCAGAGACTCAAAAATCTAAAGCAGTGACAGTGAGCTGAGCATCTCAGGTTGCGCTTGATCATGCGATTATGAAGGACCTGACTTGAGGTTAAACTTAAATTTGCACATCTCCTACTCACGCTTTGGGAGCATGACCCAGATTGTTCAAAATCAAGAGGAGCCTTTCCCTTCAGTCCAATGAATTTGGATCACAACTCTCAAAATCTTAGAAATATCTTTATCCCCCTGACCCATCAGTACCAACTGTGGCTGGGTCAGTTCTGTTGTACTCCTCAGACCAGCAGCCTGAGCCCTGTACTCTGTGGTTGGTGAGATTTGCTGGGTGAGGCCCTGCCAGCAAGCACTCATGGTGCATGGGAAGCACCAGGCATTAGTCATACTTTGTCCCAGCACAATTGCTCAGAGAAATGTATTTATATCTGTACTAATTAAAACTTAGTGAAGGTTTCATATTTCCCCTACTGAAACATTGCTGGATATGACTCAGCAATAAGTCACACAAAGAGCCATGGGTGCAGAATTATTCAGAGTTTATATGTGAGAGACTGAGGCACATCAAGATTAAGCCAAAAACACTTCCCAGAGCTGTGGGTGTGTAATAGGAGAGGCCAAGGAGCTCTTCTTTCAGAGCACCCAGCATACCACTCTATTTCACATATTCAAACTTCATTGGCAACTGTGAGCACTGGGCATGTCCATAAATCAGACCTGTGGTCTCTGGTCCAGTATGAGGAGATGAGGAATATGCCATCAGTGACCATTTGGGAAAACCTGGGTTCTCACAGTCGCTCCATGGACCAACTCTTATCCCATCAAGAGCTGCTCTGCAGCTGAAGCACAGATGCAATCCAGTTCCCAGTGGAAATTTTCAAGCTAACTTAACCTGAAATTGTCCTTGATCTTTCTGGAATGGTATACCTTATCATGTTCAATATCTTCAACAAGTGAAGCTGGGATATTATAATAAACACCATATTGGAAACACATAGGTCATAAAATACAAGATAATCAGACATCTCATAACTAGATCTCCAGCAATAAGTATACTTGTTTTAATTGTAACTTGATATTTCCCTAATTGTTTGGAGATGCTCTGCAATGTCAACAGCCTCACACACAAACACTTCTGATACAGGGCTGTTTTGGGGACACTAAATCTGTCATTTTCTACAGCTCGTTATCTCAAATCAGAGGTTCCCAGGTTCATCTGGTTGCTTTGACAGTCAGCTGGCTTTCTGACACCCATATGACTTGGGCATGATATCACAATCTCTTTGTGCTGGAGGCATATGGATCACATGTGGAAAGGATTTTGAGAAGGAAACTATTATTTCCTGCATCTATCATAAATTCCAAATAATATATTCAGGCATAACTGTTCAAAACCAGACAGTGCATTGATGAAATGGGAACAACTTATCTGGAAAATCTCATTTAAACTGTTTGATTATTCTTAGTGCTGCCAACTCTTTGATGTTTACCATGAGTCTCTTAAGACTTATTTTAATATTTTTTTTCCTAAAACCAGGTTTCTTGGGTCATGATTTTTGGTGGCTGTCAAAATGTCTATGCACTGTCCATTTTCACCCAGTCAGCAACACATGGGGCTTGTTATCTCCGCACTGGAGAGTGAGATTTTTTTGCAAAGATGTTTTGGTCAGATATTCAAGCATCATGTGGGAAAGTGTGAGAGAATATGCAATGTCTGGAGCACATATGGCAGACTGGGGCATACAGTGCTCACATATGTAGGATGAAGAATAATATTTCTCTAACAAAAGCTGTCTTTTTAAACACCAACCACATTTCTGCATGTTTTCATTTTGAGTCATTTAATGAAAAAACTGGAAAACTCCAGGAAAAGCATTCAATCTGCTCACAGTTTTTCACAGGAGGAGTGTTTGTTTTCTCAGCTAACTCCTCTCCTACAATTATTTGGTTTCTCCAGATCTTTGGGGAGCATCCTGGCACAAAAAGGAGCTGGAGAGTCTTTTTGCTGTCCTTTACTATTCCCTGCCTACTCTGATGTCCAGTAGAGTGGGAGGAATAAAAAGACAGCTCTTCTCTATTCTCCCACTACAATGGAAGGAGAAAACCACTGAAAACTGACCAGACGACACATTTTTATTGAGGCATGGTGAGTCTCACTCCCTACTGTAGGAGTTTCCCTGCTCAGGCCGATCAAAACATCACCAACACCAGCAAAGATCCAGCACCATTTTGGGCTTTGGGGATGCAGAGAAATCATCAGACCCTGAGCAAGAGCATCTCCCTGCTTCATTCTGCCATTGGGATTTCAAAAGACAAAGTTCCTGGAGCAGCACATGTGCCATGTCCCTCATTCCCAAGGTCAGGTGTCCCTGCAGAGGAAGGGAGGCAGAGGAGCACCCCAAGATTAGTGAGAAAACTCACTACTCTCTGGCTATGAGACAAAGGCAGCCAGGAGCTGAACATCTCCATTCTGTCCAAAGGGATGATACAAGATTAGAAAATACTCATTTGTACTAAACAGATTTTATTTTTACCCACAGCAAAGAGTTGAGCGTGTGCATTTGCTTCTTTTTCCCAGTGAAGTTCAGGAGCTGGGTTATCCTAGATAATGGTGCCAAATCTTTAAATATTTCCTTGTTCTGAGTTGATTGCTCAATTGACAACCTCCCTTGTTAATAAGGCAGCCTTGAGGGACGGTGGAGAACTGGAGGCAACTGGATGTTTTAATGAGTCACCCAAGGAGAGAGACAAGGCTGTAGCAGGACTCCACTCCAGCATGGCCCTAAGCCCACCCCAACAGCTGCTCTGTGCCACCTGGAGTGCCTGTGTTCTCAGAATAATCCCAAACAGAGCTGTGTATAGTGAAGGGCCAGCACAGCGCCTTGCCATGGGCCAACTTGCTCGCAGGTCAGTCCTGGAGAATGCCAAGGGGTGAACACAGCTGGGCAGACACCCTCCAATACAGCTTCTGCAGGCTTGGTCTTGTTCTCCTGTGCAAAATCCCAGCAATGAGTCCCAGACCTGTCCTCTCGACAGTTCATAGCATCTGATGAGCCCATGTACTCGAATTTCTGTGTTGATCCAATATCAAATATCTATAAAAGGTGCAAAAAATCAGCAGGAATGCTAATTACTCACTGAGCTCAGACTATGGTCAGAGACAGTCCTAGGCTCCTGCCCAGAGAGGGGGGTTAACTTCAGTTCAGTAAGAGGTTATTAGATCCCTATTTCTCCTTCCATTTTTTTCAAAAAGCATTTACCAGAACTGAGTTATCTTCCTTGTCTAAATTCTCTGGCCACTGATGATATTTGGCTGCTTTGTCTGTACTTTCAAGGCCTTATCCTAAATTTAGACATGGAGGAGATTCTTCTCTTGACCTCCATTTTGGGGGTTATTCATTGAATGTTGTGGGCACATTGTGAGTTAAAATTCCATTTGCTGCACAGCCAAGTGGGTTAGGGCTGAAAAAATTGATTTCTTCTTGTTACCTAGTAGACCTTCACATGCCCTTCATGTGAAGGGCATATGCCTTGTGCCCTGAGGGATGCTGCTGTGGGCTTCCAAAGACTCAGGATCACTTCTCTCTTTTTTACATGCTATCTAAGGCAAGCACTTTTTAAAAATTCTCTCTTCAACTGTGTTTGGGGATCTCAAGAGATCCTAAATAAATGATGTCTCTGCTGCAGTGCAGTGCTCCCTGGAGACACTTCCTCTGAGACCTCTCTGGCTTCTCTTTGCTTTTTCGAGTCCTGCCCATCTGCTGCTGCCTTCCTTTTTCTGTCCACCAGCAAGTCTTGGGAAAATACCTTGATTTTATCCAGAAAGGAAAGAGGGAGCATCAAAAAACAAAATGTAAGAATTCATGAGAGCAAAGTTTTTGCATCTGAATACTCATGAATTAGAAATGCAAAGTAATTTTCTGTTCATAATGAATATTGTGAGAAAATTCTTTGTACTTAATAACAGAAAACATCTTCTAGTATTTGTGCATCTTTAATAAAGGTGTGTTTCTCCAGTTCTTATGTGATTAACATGGAATTCTACCAAGTATCCAATGATGACACATACTACAACAGTGAAATATGGTCCACTTGCTCATGTCACTGAAACCTCAGAAGGGAATTACAGCCTTCAGCAGGGTTCATTTGAGGTATACTACTTAAGGTAATAAGGCTGGACAATCTCATTAAGATTTATTTCCACTCCATTTAAACACGGGTTCAAAAGTCCAGCTGGAGCTGTACTGGCTTTATCTTTGGCTTACAGAAGAGATTGGAAAAAGAAGTAAACAGAAAACACTCAATCAGGCCATGAGACTGCAGTATAGAGCAGACAGAGGCTTGTGCCCAGGCTTGGAGGCTGAGAAAATTGGAACAAACTTTTTATCCTTATTACATTGCATAGGCTTTTTTCTTCTTTTTTCCCCTCCCATGAAATTTAGGAGATATTGCATCATTCTGTGAGGAAGAGGGAGGCACAAAACAATTGCATCTGCTCTTCTTTTAATGGAGGTTCGCCATGTTCACTGGATTTCTTCCAGACCTGAATTTGTCTGTACCCATTAGGGAAATGCATGAGTTAGGAAAAATACATTTTCAAACATTTCAGCTTGTGTTGCGGATTCCCTAAGTAGTTTGAGATGTTTACAAAGCTCCCAGCACATCAGACTTGTCCTCCTGCAGACCATGATATGTGATGACAGTAATCCTTCTATTACACTCCAAGTGCCTGTTCTTGCTTCTGTTGAAATCATCCAGACTGTGAGTTATTTGGAAGCATTTTTCTCTTCTTTTTCAGTATAAAAGAAGCAGAGGATATTTCTACCTGGGAGAGGAGAATTTGCTAGATAGCAAATGCAGCAGGCCCCTACATTTGCTGCAGTGTCTTTCTGGTGAGGGTGAATAGATGCATCCAGATACATCAAATGCTAAAGGCTGGCTGCTCCTACCCAGACTCCTGGTGATCATGCCCTGAAGGCTTTTGGGATCAGACATCCTGTAATCCACAGGCAAAGCTCAAGCTGCCAGCACATTCCAGTTCTTCCTACTGCAGGCAACATCTTCAGGCTCATCCTGGTGAGAGGGTGAACTGCAGACTGCAGGACCAAGGGGAGCTTTCAGCAGGCAGATGATGCAAACAGCAGAGGACATGACCTCAAGCATGTCCTTGGTGTTGCTTCCACATACAGCCTAGCTGAGCCCTTTGGTTTGGGAGTGGATTTTCTTGTTTGGATTGCACTCTCACCCCTGTCAGAATTGGACCATCCTTTGTGGTTTACCCAAATCCAGGGTAAATGAGTACATCCAGAGGCCCCTGGAGAATACTAAGGCAGGGAAAGGCATTTGGCCCTCTCCAACACTTTCTGTGAGAGACAGCTGAGAAGTAGCTCCAGCATTGCTATTCCCTAATTTGATTTCCTTGGCACCTGTTAGATGCACAGAAATGTACAATCAACACTGCCATGTAGACAGGACTAAAATCTGAATGTTTGGAACAAAAATAAGGGATTGAATAGAAAGAAAAATGGAGTCGGCAGTCCTAAGGACCCATCACCATAGTATCAAGACACTGTTTACAAAACTTCTTTGTTAAGAAGTTTCCACATGCTCTTTCTTTCAATTTCAGTTAAACTCAGTGTAGTCACTGCTCTGGATTTAAACTGTGCCCTGAAAGGCCTGTAATCTAAACATGGAAACATTTAAGTCATGTGCTAAAAGAAGAAAATGAAGCTGCATCCAGTATTGTGTGAGGACCCCTGGACTGACCCTGGTGGACCTGCCACAGCCTCATTAACAGCCAGGGAAAAACCTCTTGCAAGCCCCAGAGCTGCCATGCTGGAAGGAAAACCCAGACATGCCATTGTTCAGTGGGGAACTCTCCTGCAGGCCCCAAAGCTGTTGTCCCTAGGTAGAAACCCCTCTGCAAGCCCCAGAGTTGCCATCCTGGGTGGAAATCATTCTGCAAGCCCCAGAGTTGCTGTCTCATGATTACAACCCTCATGCAAGCCCCAGAGTTGCTGTCTTGGAAGTCCAAGGCTGGGCCAAAGGTAGCAAGAGCTGCCCAGGCAGCCTGGTGAGCTAGGACATAACATGGCCCCTCAATCTCTGCAGCTGCCATCTCCAGCACTGTCTGGCACATCCCTGAACTGTCCTCTCCTCTGTGATCTAGGTGTACTACAGCCTGACAGCAACAGAATAAAGCCATATCTATTTTCAGTGGCTGAGTTGTGTGGAATGCAGTTCAGGCTCTGGCATGAACTGGGGAAAATTATTTGGGGAGTCAAACTTCATTTTGTTTAATTTTGAGTTACTAAAAATATTCATATTTTTAAACACAATGTTTAACCTGACAGCATCCCATTAAAATGCTTTATGTAAGCTTATTAGGAGATTCTGTGCTGTACTATATTTATTGCAATTAGCAAATATTAGTGGCTCAGACAAAGTGCAAGATATCTTTTCTGCCCTGCTCCTATTTTGTTCCTCATCTCCTTGCCTTCCGTAACCTAAGCCTAGCCTAGATTAGATCCTTTCATATATCAACCTTTCTGCCTGACAAGTCTTAAAGAAGAAGAAATAAAAAAAGGAAAATGAATAGAAAATTAACCATTAGGGGCCTCTGAGAAATCAAAAGAGCCTTTTAGATTAAGTCTCTCACTAATGTCAAGGCTAGTAGCGGTGCCAGTGGCATTAGTGGCATTAAGTTACTTAATTCTAGTATGATTCATAATCATTTGTAGCTTTGAGCTTACCCAGAGTAAATCCTCATCCTCCCAGGTCTTTTGTTTGCCATCTCTTGACAAGCTATGTTGCATATAAATGAGGTCATAAAACATGTGAAGGAGGAATATATTTTCATTTGTACTGAAGTTTCATGCATGCAAATGCCACTGTACAAATACTAGTAATGAATAGTATTAGTAGGTAATGAACTCAATCCTTATTTGGGCTTTGTTTTGGGGGTTTTGTGCCCTTAAACAGATACGAAATATGTGAAATAAAAGGAAGGTTTCCCTGAATAAGGACAAAGGCCAATTTTAAGAGATACTTAGACCTTGCTCCTGTCAGTAGCAAAGGGTGGCCCCGCTGGCCCGTCTTCCAACCAGGATGGATCTCACAGGATGGCTGGTATTTAGCCTCTGAGGTCTTCCACAGTTTGTGAGCAAATCACAGGCTGTTAAACCACTTTATGCCCACAGGCTGTTCAGAATCCCAGGGAGGAGCAAAGGTTTGGGTACCTGAGTCTCAAATCCTACCACAAGTGCCAGAACTCTGATAAAAGGGCCAGTTCAGACCTTTCAGGCGAACTTGACACTTGTGTGTGTGTACACACAAATGCCTGAGCCTTGACACTGATGAGCAGATAAGTGCCGGTGCTTATCCTGCAGCCTCCTGAGAGGATTCAGTGCTCTGGCAGAGGGAGGGCATCCTGGCTGGCTGGGCTGGGGTGTCGTGTACAGATAGTGTGGAGGAGCGCCTGGGAAGCAGTGTAGGACCACTGCTTGACCCTCCACAACTGACCTTGACCCTTTCCCTGGCAATGTCGTGAGGCTGTGCTGGGAAGGGCTACTGGGCCTCTGTCAGGCACCAGCCCTACTTGGCAGCACAAGATGCTAATGCTCCTTCTGCCCTGTGTGCTGGCCTACACTCTCCATGAGTGATGACACCTGGAAAAAAAGACCAATTTTTTTGAGGCTGTTAGAGGTTTTTTACTTTTTCTAGAAAGGGAGAAAATAAAGGTGTCCATGAAGTTTACTTACTCACTTAACAGTTAGACAAAAAAGCATCTTTTGTCTATCTTCTTGATTTGAACAGAACTTACTGTAAATGTGCCAGGTATGTGGAGCAGCAATCAGTAAAATGATTTTTCATTTACTGCGAGCATCAAAACTGTCACACAAGGTTCAGAGACCAGTTTAGAGAGTTCATTTGGTGGGCTTGGGCAATGAAGGCCTTGGTTTAAAGCTCCATTCTTCAGCTATTAATTATCTAGATTTAAGGACCCATCTCACAGATATTTTCTGATTCTGTCCTTTTCTATTGGAGTGGCTTGGGTCACTGCTTCTCTTCCCAGTTGTCACTGCCCTTTCCTCCTAATGGCCTCCAGTGGGACAGCCTGCTACTTCACCACTTGGGAATCAATCCCAGTGAGACTCTTGCAGGAGATGTACTCCAAGGGCTCATCACTGGATAAGCACGACCCCTAAAGGCCATTGAACTGTGCTATGTGTCATTGCCACCAGTAGAAATTATCAGTAGCAGGATGTCTGGAGGTGGTTTGGATTCCTGTCTGGAAATATTCATGCTGAGTCTCTCTCATACCTCATATTTTCACTGATTTCAGGGAGCTCAACTTGGACCTACTGTTTGGGCTGAACTCATGCTCCTAAAATCTCGAGATCTCATCTATTATTTTTCTTGGAAATTTTTTGATCCAAAAATACATCAGTTGACAAGTGTATCTTTGTCTTGTTGTGCCTTGTACAAATGTAATCTTTATGGCATGTACTCGTTGAACTGAAAAATATCACTGATACCTACTTCCACAGCCTTTCCAGGAACTGACCTAGGACACATTCTCAAGATTAATGCCTTGGCTGATGGTAAGGAGCATTAAGAGTGGGACCAAGATAGGGTCAGATTACACGAAAGGAGAAACACTAGCTGCAAAATCCACTACTATGCAGAAGAGAGCAGAATATCTCATGGATTAATTTATCAGCATTTCAAAGCTGCTCTGTTGGAGATGGAACCAGCTACAGCACTACAAACTAGAGTCTGTATTCCAGTTGTTTACTGTGATCTTGCACTAGTTGGTTTACAGAGAATTTAAAAAGAAGGATAAATATTGCCTATAAGCCCTGTTGCCAAAGAAAATGTAAGAGGTATTATTTTCAGCTGCTTACTCATTAAGAGGGAAATGTAGCACTTGAGTCTTGCTTTGCTTTTTGGCTGCTGGGAGCCAACAGTTTTCTTCTTTGAGTGTGGAAGTGTGCATGCCCAGCTCTTGAGCGAAAACAGGGATAAATCACAAGTTTTCCAAAGCTACCTTGTTAAAATAATATGTATAATCTAAGCATGTGCAATCATAAACATGCTGTTGGAAGGGAAAATGTTTGGGGAAACTTTTACAAATTGGAAGACTAATCTGCTGGTATCTCTAATTGTGTTCCAGTAAGGACATGTAGTATTATGTGCAGATTGCCTGAAGACATCACCACCTTTGCCAGTGGTAACAGTGTTTCCTAACAAAGACAGATTGTGCCCACAGGGAAAAATAAAAGAGGTGACTGCCAAACAATATCAGTGAATGTATTGAGAAAATACTATTTAGTTACAAAAAAAAAACCTCAGAAAACATAAAAATCTGGTTACGTGGCTTGTCTAAATTGAAGTGACTAAATTGTTGGTAAATAAGATTCCTTCCAACCCAAACAATTCTATGGTTCTATGAACTAAGTATAGCTGCCCAAAGGATTCATTCATTATTCCTCAGTTATCCTATTGCAACTTAAATACCTCAGAAAACAGTCCTGGGCAGCAAAAATGAAAACCAGCTGTATTTTGTTAGTTACCAGTGAATCTACACATCAAAAGATAAACAATGTCAAGAAAGAAGGGAAAAAGAAAAAGAAAAAGAAAAAGAAAAAGAAAAAGAAAAAGAAAAGAAAAAGAAAAAGAGGGAAGGACCATTAACCCCATAATCCCAGATTCATTCCCTCTGAAGATGGTGTTCATGGGCACACATTAGTAAGTGGTGGTTTCAGCCCCAGGAAAGGCCTGATAGCCATGTGCAGCTGTAGGGATGCTCTGGAGGAAAACCAGGTTTTGATTCCTCTTTGTTTTGGGCTCGCATGAACACCATCAACATACACTCATTGTCCTGCTCTCTCAGCTAAACACCTCTGATTCGCCTGCCCTTCACATTGGAGCAGACATAAGGAAAATCATGAGCAAACAAAGAAGCATCTTGTTCCATCATTCTTCCTAGTGTTGTTAGTGGTGGGTAGGGTTTGCATACAAAAAAATAAAGGATACTTCCAAGAATATAGTGATATTTTATTAGATAGTAGAAAATCCAATATCGCCAAACACAGCCCATTTCAGGCTCAAAATGCCTATCAATAAGCTCAGTTACACATTCATAAATCATCTCTTGAACTACAAGGATGTCACCAAACAGCCCAATTTAATTTCCTCCCAGTCCATGACAATTTACAGGACTCTGATTTAAAACCTGGTCATCACCCTGAGTGGGTATGTTTGGGGGCTGGGCATTTAAGTCACATGAAGCTTTCCTTCTCACATAAAGCCTTCCTTAGCTGTGCTTCTAGATGTCATTCAGCGCAATTATTTATTACTTGCATAAGCAAGAGCAATGCAAAGAGGTCTGCCACTGAAGTTTAGCAGCATACTTCTGTTTCTGTTATTATTCTAACATATCTAACCTAAGAGAGGGGAAATTCCTTGGCTTTGTTTGTTGGAGCTTATTTTATTATTATTTTTAATTTTGGCGAGCTGGTTTTTTTGGTGGTGTCTTTTTGTTTGTTTGTTTTTTGGTTGGTTTTTGTTGTTGGTGGTGGTGGTGGGTTTCTTTCCCTATATTTCCAGGGAAATAGACAGTGATTTATTTATGAAATTCCTACAGCAGGAGGAAGTAATGCTTGGGTCTGTTTGCCATGGAGGGAGATAAATAAACTAATGTATTTAGCTAAAGAATATATAAGTCATAGGAAAACAACCTGAACAAGACTGGAAGACATATACAAGCTGGCACAGGAGATACTGAGACAGGGAACAGAATGTTTAGATAGAAGCACTTATGGGTACTCCTCACCAACAAATGAATCATCCAGGGCACAAGTGGCTATTTTTAGCAGCAGTGTCTATGTTACTTTTGCCTTTTACATTGAGAAAACTGCAAAGGACTAGATAGGTGATGCTAAAAATCCATACAGAGCAACGCTGGGCTTCCTCCTACAGATGTGCAGGACTCAGAGTGCCTTTGGCCTGGCTCTGCAGTAGACCTACAGAGATGACAGACAGACAGACAGACAGACAGACAGACAGACAGACAGACAGACAGATAGATAGATAGATAGATAGATAGATAGATAGATAGATAGGTATGAGGGGGGGTGTCTCCATGGGGTAGTAATACACTCTCCCAACAATCATCATCACCGGGTGGGTGGAATGGGAGTCCTCAGACACCCTTTGTGCTGACATCCTCCACTTCCAGCTTCCCTTCAGCTCCTCTGTGGGGTTCAGGGGGATTGCGTCTTCTGATATCCTAATCATTGCTCTGGGCAAAATCCTTTCACTCCAGCTGTAAGGATCATGACTTAATCCAACAATTTAGCCCAATAATGGAAACCAGCTGGTAACACAATATTTGGTTTTATCATTATGTTCACCACTTGGAAGTAACGGGCTGCAAAGCCCCTTTGATTTGTGGCAGGGCATTCCATTAACACATCTATAAAAACAGCCAAGATGTTTCCATTGACAGCACTTAACAATTTTCTCTATTACTTTGATGACTATTCACTTTGAATGGAAAGTGCTTTTCCGCACCATTGAAGCACAGCTAGTACATAACCTTGGAGCACTCTGAAGTGCTGAGATGCTACAAGAAGTAACTCTCAGGAGAGCACATCCCCTCTTTGGCACGCACTGCCCTGTGCAGCTCCCTGCCTGCAGCACGGCTGTGTTACCCAAGTACCGGGGCGGAGCGTGCCCTGTGACATCGAGGGGGGAACGGAGCTATTTCATCTGCCTTCCTCTTTTACAGGATTGCCAAGTCGATTTTGCATTCAGTTCCTTGTATGCAATTGGTGGTAAAATCTGTGCAGGTTTAAGCTTGCCTCCTAAGCTTTTATTGGATAGCAAAAACAGTGTGTACTTGTCTGGCGGTGGGGGGACATAGAGACTGTAAGTTGAGAGGCTGATGTTCAAATCCAGCAGATCAGCATAAAGCCCTCAGGATATTATTCTTGCTGCAATTACAAGTAACAGCTAAAGAAAGGGTAGGAGACTCTCACGGTGTGAATAGAAATGTTTCTCTTCATCTGCTTGTATGAACACTGTAGACAAGGACAAATAGTTGTAACCGTAAAGCTCTCAGTGAAAAATTGATCCCCATTTGTGTCTCTAGCTGCCTCCAAGCTTTTCCTGATGGGAGGCAGTGGTGGGTCATCAATGTGGTCGTTTTAAGCTTGCTACAAAATAAATCCTGATTCAAGAGTCTCCTTGAGTGACCTTTGCTTATATTCACAAGAGTTTCTCATGCAAAGAGCCCCAGTGATATTGATGCTAATAGGTAGATGGTAGAGACAATTTCACTGTGACTGTTAGAGACTGGAGATGAGGAACAAAAGGTCCTTTCTGAGAGCTGCTCATCCATTTCGAATGCTCTGACTCACTTCACCTCGTGTGGTACTGACTGCTTAGAAAAACCAACACTGCCATCTTTTACCACGTGTACAGGATCACAGCCTTAGCATACACAAAGCATTACTCATTGCAGCTGATCCCATTAACGCTGAAGACACAGGCTTGCACTTACTCTGGACGAGCTGTAGAAAAGGCTTCTGTATGAGAGGATTATGGCTAATGTTCAGATGCTCAACATTTCCTAGTTAAAATAGTTCACAGTGAAGCAATAACACCATTAAGTTTGCAGTGTATCAGTATCTGTTTTATTTCTTCTGTTAAAGTCTTCCTAAAGTTTTTGGGGTTTTGTAAAGCTGTGATGAAATAAAAACTAACCGTTGCTGTTCTTGATTTGTACAAAACTGCTTACTTAAAAAATAGACAAAAGAATCTTAGGGTCAGTTGTACAATATAATCAGACTACCAACGCAAAATGGCAATGCCACGTCAATGGAAGCAGTAAGATGAGCAGATCTCTGGTTGCCCAACATGTGCCTCTCTGAGCATGCTTGTATGCAAACACAAAATCAGTCGGACATAAATTAGATGAACTATGTTATCTTGAATCAAAATATTTTTCCACTTCTGTGTGTTTCCAAATATAACTAATTTATGCATTTCAGAGCGTATAGTGCGTATTGGTCAGAGTTGAAGCAGGTGTAGCAGCTTTTCTCCTATTTAAATCAGAGATGCTGTAGCATATTTCAGTGGATAGAAAAAGTATTCCTCCAGGTGGTGCCAGATTTGAGAAAAAAATTGACAAATTCAGAGAAGGCATCCAACACAAGCCCTCCAAACTACAGTCTTTTACTGCAGGACATGTACTCTCCCTTTCCAGTGACCTTGCTATCCTAAGCATGTTCTTATGACATCACCTTAATGCTGCGGCTTAAAAACAGCTTAATTAATTTAGTGTCTATGCATTGCTGTCTGCTGCCATTGTAACATCCACATAAATAAAAAGAAGAGAAGGCACTCAGCTGCCTCTCATGCAGAGCCCTTTGAGTCCCGGGCATAACCCACCAGCTGCTCCAGGGCCATCGCTGAGGAACATGAAGTCCATCCCCGAGGAACCAGCCCAGGCAGACCACAGTGGAGCACCAGAGTTCTGTGCAGGTCATTTGTTTCTTCCATTACTTAATCCCATATTGCTGCTGAAATGGTGATTGCCTTATATTTTATAACAGCTGGGATTTTAACTTAATTTACGAAGTAATTAATTTTCTTTAATTGTGATGGGGGCTTGCTGTTAAGAAGTAAGTAGACAGGGATAGTGCAATGATGATTTCTGGGGTCTGGATGCACTACTGTAAGATAGTGTAATTTCTGTACTACAGCAAGAATAAGTGTTCCTTATAAGTATTACCTGTTCATTGTGGCTAGTTTAGTCTGACTGTAGAATAGAAAATATCTTTCCTTTTCCTCCAGTATAGACTGGAAAGTAGACAGGTGGCAGTAAAAAAAAAGGACTACAAATCTAAAGCAAGCTATAATGCCATTAATGGTTTAAGTTACTCTAATAAGAAAGGATTTGTTGCTTGCTATCTTGACATTATATATAACTACTTTCAGTCAGTAAGGAAAAAAAAAACCAAGAAAAGCTATCAATATAATATTCTTTTAATATATTTTATTTTCCTAAATAGACTTATAGATCTTTTAATTTTACCCATTAACAAAAGTAATCCATATCTGAGATCTAGACAAGAAAATCCAAGGCTGGAATTCACGCAGAGACTAATCTATGTAGATTACATTTGGCAGCATACCCCCAAACCAGATTTAGAACAGAAGGATGTGCTGCATTTCTACCCCACACTAGAAACACCAGCTCTCCTGCACCAGGGTACACCAGGGTACAGCGACCTGTCAGGAAATGGCCCTGGCTTGGTGGTCTGCTGGTGTGATCCTGGGAGGTGCTGTCAGTGTCCTGCTGGTGCCCTCAGCAATCCTCCCCTTCTCAGCAGTGGACCCCACAAAGCTGCCCAAGCCTGGCAATGGGCATCCCAGCAGCAAGGGGATTTATCTGTGTTACAAAGCAAACCTGGGCCCTGCACAGTGAGAACAGATTCAAACCTGTCCCTCTGACAGCCCCACTGCTGCATTTCATAGCATGTGACTCATTAACTGTGAGTAGCTGAGACAGCACAGGTAGAAGGATGCTTTTGGAGCTGGCTGCCTTGCTCAGAGGAGAACTTCACAAAAATGTTATGCTTGATCATGTGGAATAGGAACACTGAAGATTGAGGAGATCTGTTGAAGAGCCAAGACATTTTATCCTGGCACACGCCAAGTGGAGTGCTCTGTCAGATATCCAGGAGCTTTTGAAAGACAGAAGTACACTGAGATCTCTACAGCTATCTGAAGTATCCAGCTGGGAGGTTGAATGCCAGGGTTTGTAGAAGATAGATGTTTTTCCTTTTTAACAAAAGTGGTTTATAATAGATGGTGTGGTGAATCCATCCTCATGGGTTCTTCTGTGCTCAAAATAAAGAGATAAGATAGCTAGATGTGGATAAATAATACTATTTTTATCATACTGCTGGAGTTCACCTTGCCCAGCATGTGTGGGATGGGAATCCCCAGCATGCAGGGGACCCGTGGGAGGTGGGGACAGTGGCTTTTGGAGGTACCACAAAGCTGTGCAGGGAATGGCCCTGCTGGGTTGCCTCCTGCACATCTTCTGGTGTCGACACTGAGCCATGCGTGCACCCAGGCACTTATCTGGCTTTTATTGCATACTGATGTTCTCCTCCTGGCCATGTCATCCTCAAGATGTTTTTCCATCTCCCCTAATCAGATTAACCAGCTGCTCATGCTTTAAGGACACTAACTCTGTGGGATGTACTTCAAACTGTGGTCTGTCTCATCTTCCTATTTACTCCCTTGACAGCTGTGTGCCTGAAGCAAGGGGATTGTATCTGTCTTGAATTGCTGGGGCACCAAAATTCCATTTTCTGTTTTCTGAGCACTGTGTTCCCTCCAAAACAGGGCTCAAGGTGGTACCTTCTCTAGGGACTTGGCAGTGACGGACCTGTGCTATCTGCTTCAGGCTGGTATTATCTTCCAAGATATTTTAAGGGATGATGTTTTTACATCCCTCAGGGTGACACTGGGCACTGTGGGATGGTAGCAAGTGATTGAGATGGTACCTCTGAAGGGAACAAGCTGCCACCACAGTTGAAGCTCCTTGCTTCTTTGCAAGGATGTGGTGAGGAGCTAATTTGTTAATTTGCTGTAAATAGGAAATGAAATGGGTATGTAAAAATGACATCTCTGGTGATGTAAGCCAAATTTTTCATTTGTGTCTCCACAATCGATATATAGATCAGCAAATGTCTATGCAAGCCAAGGAATAAATGTTTCCATTGTTGTGCTTACAATCTGAAACAAAGACCCCAGTAATCCTCTGAATGGTATCAAATATATTCAAACTACAACATAAAACACTTTTCTATAAATATATTAATTTCAAGGTGCCTGTAACTCTGGTCTTAAAACACACCCAGAGTTAATTTGCCAGTGAAATCAGCAGTGGCCATGCTAATCAGGTGATCAGCAAAGAACTAACACTGTTTACAGGACAAAGTCTGGGCTCCACTCAGCTTCATAGTGCTTAGAAGCAGTTGCCATCACTACTTTTTTTCTGATATTCTCCAAGACCTTAAAGGTTTACAACTAGACTTGTGAAGCAATAGTTACTATGACTTTGCATATATCTTCCCTCATAAATTATTTCTGGAACACATGTTTTAAGTAAGGCAACAAAGATATATGAAGTAGATGAGCTGTAACTGTTTATGTGCAGTTATTTTTTATGAAATAACTTGAGTTTGAAGCACAGGTAGTTTTACTGTAGCACCCATTACATCATTAAAGTATTGATTTTGTTCCCTTGATCAATAAATAGGGGTTTTAATATAAGTTTACTTGCATAAAGCTAATATCTGTGATGCTGTGTTTGTGCTATGTTGTTTCTACAACAAACATTAGCTGCAGAAGATGAGATAAGGAACCTGTACCCAGCTCCTACCTTGGCTGTACCAGAGCTGAGAGTCTGACCAGGTTTACATTTTCTGCACTTTTTTGCACTGCTTTTGCACAGTTTTACATTTACTGTCTGGCTTTACATGGTCTTGTGCTTATAGCTCTGCAGGTGTATTTATGCTGTAGGTAAATTTGCACTTCAGAAAGTTTGGATAAAAGGTAATGTGATCATTACCCATTTGCCATAATCACAAATGACAAAGCTGGCCTAAAACAAAAGGAAAATTAGGATTAAGCTAGCTAGTCTACCAAAATACAACTGTCTACATACACAATTTTCTTTCTGCCTAGAAATTAAAACGTTAGATATAATGGCTTTTTATGAAAAGAATATTTTTTATCATTTCTTCCTCTAACAGTCACTGAATTTATTTGTCAAAAAAAACCCCAAAAACACCGAAACAGAAATATTTTCATTTTATAGTCTGAAAAGTCTTCTGGAAACATAGGCTTGTGTTGGAGCATTTCTCAGAATGATTCTTTAGATCCATCTGTCAAAGGAAGATATTAAAACAGGCATTCTTTATCTGTTTTTATATTATGGGCCTAAGTTGACAGTTTTTTCTGAAGCACATTTCCTGTTGTTTTCATCATCCTTCTGAAGCATAGCTGATACCATGTAGAAACATTCCCTGGTACATTCATTTGCTCTTTTTGGCTGATTAAACTCTCCACATCACAGTTCCTAGGCTTACGTGTGCCAGTACTTATCAGTACCAACTCCTAAGTGTAATCACATCATCGTCACTGACTCAGAAACATTCTCAAACATTATCATCCCCCCTCCATCTCCCGTACTCAAGTCTCCCTGCCAAAATTCAGGTTTCTTTCATATTCTCATTAGGTGCTTGTACCGTGTCTCTTTCCAGTGTTCTTTGTTCATACAGGGCTGCAGCAGTGTGTCATTACGTTCCTGAAAAGTGCTTGGAGCAAGTGGGGTGGGAAGGAAGCTGGAAATCCCTGCCCCTCCAGCCCTGCTCCTGTTCCACGGTACAAGGGAATGCCATGACATCTTCCCTCTGGAGGGGAGCTGCACTATTAGCCTGAGCACATCACCTCATTTGAACTCCTACAGTATATAAAATGAGGAAAGAGGTTTTATTTTACCCAAGAATATCCCCATGAAAGGAGTTTTAAGTCATTTCACCGATTACGAAATTGCTGCCATTAAACAGTTGCTCAGGCAGAACTATTGATGGGAAGAGCCCTATTACAGCTTGAATATTCTTTCTCATAATAGTAATGAAACACCTGATACATACTGTCACATTTTGAATGTAAGGCTTCTATGCAGTAGGGTTTTAATGATCTCACTGTTGCCAAGTTTTGCTTTTAACATCCCAGTGGAATATTTTTGCGAGGCCTATTAGGTAATGCATACAACTTTCAGGCACAAATTCACTATCTCCCATTCAATGTTCTCATGCTAGACCTTGCCAATGTCATAGATGTTCTTTTTCCACAAATTCCATCAACCATGGTCTGGAAGCTGTGGTTTTTGTTGTTCTGTTCATTGCTGTTTTGTGTGCATTTTTTATAGCTGGCCATTACTCTTTGACTAAAACATTCCTGTTTCTCCTCTTTTTAAAATAAAATTTCTGAGGCAAATTGTAAAATGATCCTACTCTGCTTTGGGCCAGTTTTGACCCTTTCGCAAGCATCAGAAACATCTTCAGAATTTAAGATGAGAAAATGTGCATTGTCACAACTAGTGAATGAGGAGAACTTTCTTCCCCAAATATCAGAACAAATCAGTTATACAGATTTTGGATTGATTTCTTCTTACTGGCTTCTTTCTAACGGGGTAGTTCACATTTTGTCATCTCAGAAGTGGAAGCTTTAAAATTTTACGAATCTTTCAAGTGCTACTTTCCATAGGACATTAAGCACTTGGTATTTTCCAAAGATTTGGGGCTCCCAGGGCCGTAATAAATATATCTGACTCCAAATCAGTAGTGTGGAAGTCGTGCCCTAAGAAAAGACATGAACCTAATCAGTGACTGAAGTCTGGGCTGACTCCAATCCTCAAATAAATGATTGCCCTAGAGCATCTCAGGATGGGAGATGGGAGCCTGAGGGCACATCCAGGCTGCTGTCACTATTTGAGGCTCCTGCTGTGAATCCTCTGCCAAGAAACAGCCAATTCATCTGTCATAGTGGATCCTTTGGTCATTCCTGTTTTATTGCCTTTCTTTCAGTATTGCTTAAGAAACAGTCCTTTACAAACCAGAAGATTAATGACATCATCTAATTGGTTTTGCTATCCTTAGAGATGATGGGCCAAATTAATCCCTGTTAGAGCTCCATTAATCTTTATGGATTTACACCCAAGATTAATTCATCCCCATGATACTAATCACTTGCTGTGTGGTCTGTGGAAAATCACTTAACTTTGCATGTTTGTTTTCCACCCCAGATGGAAAATGGGGGCAATAATTCTGAGTTCAGTGAAGAGAAATGCTCTAAACACTCCTAGGATTGGTTAAAATGTAAGACAATTTTTAATAAAATGCACATTTTATTTCTGAATGTTAGTTTGTACTTGTATTCTCACTTGTATTCTCACTTTTTAGTGAATCTTGGATAGAAACATTTCCCTGTGGGGTTACGGATGTGCCTCATATTTATACCAAGAAAAGTCTTGGTACTGTAGAGCTTGGTGACAATTTATGTGCTGATTATCCCAAACCCAGGGTGTCACACTTCAGGTTTTACAGAAGTCACATGCTCACACCCAGAGGCAGAATTTGGCCTTTCTCATTTCTGCTTCATTTAGGCCAATTTCTACAGCTGTTCCCCAGTGAGCATCTCACTGAAGATAGCAGGAATTTTGCTTAAGTGAGGATTACAGGATTAATCCCTCTATCTCCAGTCATGTTTATTTTGGCAGTCATTTAGCTTGGAGATCTCCAAAGCTCCCAGCTTAGGTTCTCTCCATTCTGCTCAGATAGGCATCTAACTGCATCTCTCAAAGGTTAAAGTAGCAATTGCATTTATCAGGAAACTTCTACATTTGCAGAAAAATGTTCTGATAATGGCACCAATTAGATAAAATTGGGACTTCTCATATATAATAGAAAAGAAACTACTGATAAGGTTTGCAGCAACTTATTTTAGCTGGGACCCATGCTAGAGGTGAGTAACAAGCAATCCATCAGTCAGATGACAGAAAATACACTTGAGTTTTACAACCCATTCTCTTTGAATAACCCCAGGCACTATTACTCAACCAGAAAATATCGGTGTTGAAATCTGTTCTTCTCTATTTATGCTTTTGTAATGTGTTCAATTGCCTATATTATAAAAATATAGGCATATTACAGCAAATAAATAGTATAATAAAGTAGTTAAAAGGTTAGTTGTTGCACTCTTTTCTAGAGAGAAAATATAAAGCAAGATTTATTAATCTTTGCAAAAAAAGAAGGTGCAGTGTGTTCAGTAAAGAAATAATTACAGGGTTTGGGCATGTATTTGATACAGCAGCTTTGAGCAAGATACAAATTGCTTTGTAAATGCAAGTAGTTTTCAGCCATGCATTTTATTTTACAGCCAGTATTAGTCATTTCTTCTTAATTCTAGGTATATGAAACTGTTTTACCTCCATGCTGGAATTTGAATGGATGTGCTAAATATGCAGTGAAATCATTGTCAATTATTTATTTGACTTGGCAAGGAAAAATATTTTTAAAGTTTAATGAAGCCAGCAGTGATACACAGTTCCATGTTGCTGAGCAACAATACTGGTGGCCAGGACATTTAAAGTAAGAGAATATAGTATAATCATGTTCATGACTCCATTGTACCTCCCACAGTAAAACTCGGGGGAGCCAGATCAAAGGGTGCCCAGGACTGCATCAGCTCACTATATTTCTCACGAAGAAGCAGCAGCTTGCAGGTCAGGAGGGGAAGCTTAGGGACAGTCCTAAAGTTCCACAGGTCCCAGAAGGAAGGAAGCTGTCACCTCCTCCAGGACAGAAATGATTGAAAGAGTTAAATTGGAAGGGAAGCTTAAGAGGGATGTAGGAAAAAATTGAATGCTATAGAGAGAGCAGTTAATCTGATGCTTCTTGGAGTTCAAGGATAAAGAGTCATTAAACTAAGTAAAAGACAGAACATAAATTTGATTAAAAGAAAGGCTTTTGCACAATGCATAACTGACCTGTGGGACTAACGATGTCAGAGTGCTACTGAGGCCAAAAGCATAAATGATCCAGAGAAAGACTAGTGCTAACACAGGCTATGAAATCATCATTAGCTGCAAAAGGTAGAAGATTTTTTTAACACGGAAAAAAAAATGTGTATATAAATATATCCACTTGAGTTTGTCTCATATACATATATATATATATATATATATATATATATATATATATATATATATGCACGCTTCCTGGGACTGAATAACTAAAGAGAAAAACTGGGGAGGAAATTCTTCTGAGGACAATTATTTTATAAATGCCTGTGGTGTGGCAAGCTGAAGCCCATCTGGTACTGTGCCAGTCAGAGCACAGGTCTGGGTTAGCCTGGGAATTCTTGCTCATGCAGTGCTCTGTAGGGGTGTCTGCCTGCAGGATGGCTCTTGCCTTGGGCTACTGTCTTTTTATTTGGGCCAAATCCCGGTTTGGAGGGACCCAGGTCAGTGAGACAGAGCATTTCACACAGGGGCTTCTTATGGCCTCTGTGGGTTCACAAGTGGAAGGAGTAGCCTTTCTACTTGGAAAGGTCACGGAAGCAGCACACTGACTTAACTGAGTCTGTCCAAACCTGCCCCTTACTGATAAATGCACTTCCAGCCACAGGGCAGCCCTGTGGAGAATGGTGCACAACTCAGAGAAGCAGAGCAGAGTCTGCTGCTTCCTTCACCACCAGCTTCTGTTTCCCTCTGACAACAGAGGGGCTGAAAATATGCAGCACTATGGCTCCTTATTTATTAATTGCATTCTCCAGCAAAAACACTGGAGCAAAGTAACAGCAGATTCTCTTTGATTTGTGTGTATTTTTGAAAAGTGTACTCTGTGCCTATTGGGAATTATGTTTCTGAATGTTCCTTTTTCTGTACTCTCTGAGTCATAATCCCTTCATTCCTATACCTCACAATATTTTCCCATTGCCATAGAGACAGTCTGTGAGGAAAGCACAGGCGAGTAACCTCAGGTTTTTACTGAACCCAAAGTGCCTGCCAGACTGGACCTCTGCTTGAGTTTATCTTACATCAAGAAGCTGATATGAAATAAGCAGTGCTTTTTCTTTTCAAGGGCTTCATAGTTCCCTTACAAAACAGAGGTGATATTGTCACCTGTCTGATCTAAAAAATCCTCTGATTTTAAACCTTCTGAGCAGGTCTGAATCTGTAAGCAGCAGTGATTCCACACCTGAATTCTCAGAGAGCAGCTAAACTAATTGAATTGCAATAGTAAAGCATGTATTGCTCATATGCATTTGCGTGTGTTCTCCTCTCCCCTTCTGTTTAATTCCTTAATCTTAGAAAGAGTTTGGACCAAATCCGTGTTTCTGAACACCTCCCTCTGTTGGACACAGATCCAAATGCCACAGCTTTCTCAAATGTCATTATGATACCCAAACAGATTCTGAGTTTTTTAAGTGTAAAGATATACTTTTAAACGTTGTGGTTTAGGTTCAGAAATACATAAAAAATTAATATATTTTATTGTTCTAAAGGTGTGTCTTAGGTAATGTAAAACCCGGGTTTCTCTTGTAGAAACTACTTCTGTTAGCACCGTGAAGGGCAAGTACAGGAAATAGACTAGCCTTCAAGGTTAATGCTGATTTTCAGTCCCTGTTTAGGAGATTGTGCCACTAAGATATAAATCATATTTGATCACCACTCTTTATAAGGGAAAGGGAGGACAGAATGCTTTTATGTGTAGGTGTGTGTGAATGCAGACAAAAGAGATGCACAAATGCCTTTCATTCCATACAAGGGAATAATACAAACACATCCAACATTCAATTCTGTCCCTGGCAGTACTTTGTGATACGAAGACATATATAGGCCGAACTCACTTTAAAATGCTTTCAGATGTGCTAATTACAGATGCTCAGGAGCATCAAATACCATGACATCTCTTCTTTACGTAGGTGTTTGTGTTTGCCTGCTAAACAGCAAATAGTGACTTTTAAGTGAAAACAAATAGTTCAGTCAATGTGAATTGCCTTTCCACTTCATCAGCTTGTCCATATGAGCATGAAAAAAGTGGATCCAAAAAAGGGAACAGAGTAGAAAAATGAAATCCCAGGCCTCCTATGTACTGTTTGGGAAGCAGATAGTGAGGACACCTCAGTCCTAATGCCTGCTCAGGCTTTTGGTATTTCATTGTTGCAACTGTAATAGTGAATTTTTGGCCAAGTTTTGGCTCTGCTCAGTACTCACACAAGAATGAAAGAGGCATTGGCCCATTTTATAACAAGCACTAGTGGACTGTGGTTGCTTCGTGTTGACCTGACCTGACACATACCAGTGGCTGAGAGAAGAAAGGCTGATTCTCCATCACTAGCCTCCAGAATAGTAGCACTGCACATGAGTACTCAGTAAAGTGACTTGTTTTTTGGTATATAAACTTTATTTTCTGGTCTGATGTTAATGAAACTGTTTTCTTCATCACCTGCTCTTGGAGGTGGTAGGAATATATTACCCACTACTTAAATGGGGAAAAATTTATCTCCTCAGAACACACAAAAAAACCAATGGAACAATATTGTAATTTATATTCCACCTTCATAGCAACTGAGTTTTTTAAAAGTAAATTGGTATTATTTGAGGTTCACCAGTCAATTACTTGTGAACCTCATGCAAAAACAACAGCAAAGTGCCCATGGAAATGGGCCTGGAGCTACTTTTCCCCAGAAAGCTTAATGGTTAGGCAATAACACTTAGGAAATCGAGGCTGTAGAAGACCTTGAGAGTTCATCTTGTCAATCTGACCCAAAGCAGGACCAGCTATGTCACATCAAAAAGAACATATAGCTCCCTAAAATGATTTCATGGGAGTTCTTTCTTTCCCAAGCAAATTACCCCAGTGCTTTATTGCTCTTACAACAGGAAAAGTTTTTTATTCTAATGTCTAACCTGAATGAGAATCTTTGTTGATACAATTTAAATAGGACTTTATGTTCCAGCTGAGACACTACCAATGCTGAATAGGGTGGCAGGATTTCTTCATACATTTTGAGGATTACCCATTGTGTTATAATGCTTGCCTTTTCCACTCTGCATAACACAGCTCCAGGTTTGGTTTGTGGTCTACCCTCAGTCAAGCTATTTCCTAACCAGTTATTACCCACCTTCCTGAAGATAATTCCTATCTAAATGCAGTCCCTTGTACTTGTCCTTAGTACACTTTATCTTGCTTTTAAAGATAGATCCTTCAAGCTGACAAGATTTTTGAAAAAATTTTATCTGCTTATTGAGTAGTACACTTGCAGAGCTCCCAAGCTGTGACCAGCACATTTACTGAGTGTGTCTCCTGCTTCCTTTTCCATTTCACTAATGAAAATGTGGCTAGTAGTGGGACTAAGGTGTAAAATGTGCAGAATCATATTTCATACCTACTTCCATTTTGTGCCACTGTTTAGGTATGGTTACCTCAGCAGTCTTGCACCTGTTTGAACAGGTATAGCGGGGTCAGCAAGGCTGCCTTTCCTCATTTGCTCCTAAGAGTGTCATGACCGTACAGAAAGCCTTATGGAAGCTGAGTTACATGACACCAACTCCCTTCCCCTGTCCACAGCACAATACAGGCATGGGAAGAACTAAGCTGGTTTGACAGTCTTTGTTCTTACAATGAAAACTGAGTGCTACCCACTTCCCTTTTATTATGCAGGCACTCATGCTATGTATGTCTAAAAAATCCTAAACTTTGGAGCAGAAATTTAATTTAATCAACTGATCAATAATCTACTACTCTTTTTTCCCAGTTTAAAATACAGGCCCCATGCTTTCCTACTTCTGATCCTCTGACATGTTGAACATCCAGTCACTCAAAGACTTAATCAGTCTGCCCTTTAAGCATCATAGGATGAAGTTAATACATCAGCTAATTTGAAATAAAACATTGATTGTGATACAGCTAAGAGATGGACCAAACTGCAGAGCTAATTGCTCTTAGTAACTACCACCTATTTGCTGGATTAATTTTCAGCTGGAGCAGTTCCCCATCCAGATCTCTGCATGCCCTTACAAATCACTGTGACTGAGGGATGAAGGAAAGCAGTGAGGAGATGGGAGAGGAGTGAAGAAAGGAAGGTGTAACTTTATTTTTCAGCAATAGGAGTGTCTTAATTGATTTAATGAAGACAGATACAAAAAAGTCATCAATCACTTGTACATTTCTCATGTGTCATTAGTTGCCTTGCTGAGTACTGAACCAGCACTCTCCTGGCCTGCTTCCTATGCATTTGTATCATAGCATCTTGTAACCCCATTGTCCCTGCTTAGATCTTATTTTGTGGGTTTTTCTTTCTGATTTTACATGAACATACTTCTGCCATTCATCTATACTTCTCCTGAATAGTTCGATCCCTTTCCATACACTTTCCCCTGGTCAGGTCAGAAAGGGGCTTGTGATGAAGCCAGGAACTTTATTACTACATTTCCTCTCCTTCCCCTACACTGGCAGAACTTGAGTTTCTGAGTTCCAAGGGAAAACATGCAGAGATGGAAAAAACCTGGGTTTCAGACTTCATGTGCCATATTTCCTAATTTCACATGGAAGGAAATGGCGAATGAATGATAGAGCAAACACTATTCATCAGACATATGAAAAACATAAAAAATGCCAAATAATATCAAGACTCCCCCTTAATTGTGCTGCTTGAATAGGAAGTAATTCCAAGCAGAATGTAGCCCACAGAGGACACGAGCAAAAGAGAAAATGACATTTTTTTTTTCTCCAGGCCTGCACCAGTTTTGATCTGCTCAGCAGAGCTGAATGCAAACAGATATTTTGCTCTGCTTCTGGCCTCTAACTGCATCATTTTCCACAAGTTCACATCTAAAACAGCTGAAAATCATGAGTCACATGTATTCTTTTCCAGCATAAAGTATTATTTACTCCTTACTCGTGGATGGTCATAAAATGGCATTTAATGCCATTTGTGAGGTTGGGAAAATGTCATTTACCACAGTCTTATGTGGGTTTTCTTTAAAATGTCTTACTTATCTGAAATGAATGCCATCAACTTCTTTGAAATGTCTTTATTTTCTTAATTGGTCATAAAATAATAAATTGCATCAATATTGCAAAACTCTTTTTCCCCTGCTGAAATGACTGCTGAATAAAAAAGATCTGCTGATGTCTTGAAATAAAAGATGTCATGAAAGAATGAGAAGATATTATGGATGTTTAAATCTGTCAAATCTGGATCCAGAATTTTGGCTTTGCCAACAGACTGTTTAGTTGAATGGAATCTCTGATGAGCATTAGGCAGCTAGGTTATTTGTAATTATTTCTGTGTATAGTGCCACAAAGCTATATAACACTTTCTCTAATAAATAAAAAGGAATGAAACCAAGAATTCAGCTGAAGCTGATGGTGCTCTGTGAGGTTACACATGAAGAGTTGGCCCTTGACCTATGCTACCCATCCCTTAGTTTAAGGAAACTCATTCACCTTAATATGGGAATCTTGGTTTGAAGGGGTGGTTTGGGCAGAAGATGCAAAATTCTTCAGTGCGAGATTTCTGACATCTGTAAATCTGTAACATCTGTAAAATATACCATAAGCTGGTTATGGGCAAAACATTCATTAAACAGCTACTGATACGAAAAAAATAAAAGAGCTGTTTAAGAGGAAGAAGGTAAAGGAAAAAGTGGCAGATCCCTGCATAACAGGTCCACAGGCTGATGTTTAGAGCAAGATCTTAGCTTGGACTGCATGGTGGTCCCAGAATGTCCCTTAGCAACTCCCAGCTCTTCATCAGCCAGTGCACACTGCAGGGGTTTTATGTTCCTAATTCTCTTGTGCATGGCTGCATCTGCTTGTATAATTTATGGCACACAATACATATTTTTCTTTTGAGATTTGCTCTATTATTTATTCTAGCATTTATTCTGTCAGAAAGTGGTGGGACAATGAGAGGTGATCCAGCATCAAAAAAGTTGAAAAGAGCTTGTCTTCTTGCCCCTTTTTATTTTGAATTACGACCGCTAATAACAAAGTCCTTTTAGTTTTTCTTCTTTCAGTTATCTGTAGCTCTGGTTTTCTCTTGCTTCTTTGAGAGCTTGAGAGAGAAAGGTGGTGAAATACTTAAGAATTAAAGGGCTGCATCAGGAAACGTTTTTAAAATTAGGTAACTTGGTATCTGAGACAAATGTACGATTGTTCTTCATGCATGGGTGGCTGGCAGCCAGGCAGCAGGGCCTCGGCTGTTTCTCAGGGCTTCATTCAGACACTGCCATTATTGCCCCTATTACTTTTTCCTTCATCCAGGGCTCTCTTGAATGTCACCACCAAAGAGAAGAATGCCACGCATGGCTTACCCTGAGGAGGATTAGTAATCCTACACCTTGCACTGGCTGGCAGAGGTGTTTTAAGAACAACAAGATTTCTTTCCCCAAAGCCAAATATTTTATTACTGTATGGACCTGCTCCTGCCATGTAAACCTTAATGCCTGCCATGTAAAACTTTAATGTAAACCTTTATGTTTCAGCGAAGGCTTCTTTGGTTCAACCACTTTCTTTCTTGCATTTTATTTCTTACATTTTATATGTTCAAAGGAGTTCAAAAGTGAAATTTATCTAAATTTCTGGATGCACTTGCTATGAACCTGCAGAAAGAAATTACTTTGAAAAAACACATTTAACACAGAGTTGCTTTGATCACACTGTGGGCCTTGGGAGATTGCACAGACCAGAACAAAAAAATTAGTTTCTTCCAAGGCAAATTCTGTTCCAAAGTAAATAAAAAAGTTTAATTCAGAATTATAGTTACCCACAAAAATAAAAGCTACAGCCCATGCTGGAAATCAGTGTAAAGTAATCTTGAAAAGTGTAGGAAAGGATTATTTCCTATTGCTTCTTTCTCCAGCCAGCCAAGCTTAGATTAGCTGATGATTTAACTGTTTCCTTCCATCCCCAGATTGTGTCTTGGGATCTTGAACTGGGAAAGTAGAAATAAGCTGAGGCAGCAAAAGCAGTGGAGGGATGAAGGTCTCAATGTAGGTGGTCTTGGGCTCTGTAAGATATCAAAGGAATCTGCAAGTGTAGTGGATTGAAATTCCTGCCTGGCCCTTGTAGGTCACGCTGCAATCCACTTTCCTGTTCCTCCACCCACTCAAGGAAAGTTCATGGAAATTCAAATGAGTTTGAACCAGTGGAGCTGGTATGGTCCCCTGCAGAAATAACCCACACCATACAAATGAAATACTGACATCTTTCTTCTCCTACCTCTTTTGGCATAATTAATATTATATTTGGTGACGGATACAGGGGGATGGACAAGCAAAACTTGAAGTTAACTTAGTTGAAGTGGTAAATGGGCTTATGTGATGACAGGAGTTAAAATCATGGGTAAAAATTCTGCTGTTACTTTCTATGACTTGTTTAATAGCACAAATTAGTTTTTCCAATAAATCACTCACTAAAAGCAAGCATAACATATGAAATCACTAGAAGAAATACAATATTTTTTCCAGCTATCTCTCTGAAGATATTTGCCATCATTCATTTTTCATATCTGGGCAAATTTCCAGTAACATAACTGCAAATGTAGCAAGTGCCATAAATGAGATTGTCTAGCCGCTTCTAACATTAATATATTGAACCAACATGGTGCTTTGTCTTACCCATACATTTTTATGTGTGCTTTGTTATCTACTATAGCTGACAGTAAATTTTCCTGGTATGCATCTGTTCCCACGAGATGCCCCTGATTGTGCTGGATCCCAAAAACAGTGAAACAGTGACATGGGAAGGTGGGAAATTTGGAATATCAGTTCTGGTAAAGCACAAGTTTAAACCACCATCCTATTGACCAGGGAATACAAAATGGAGTGCTGAGATCCTTTCCTCTCATCATGGGCACTGTGGGTACCTGTTTGCAGAAGAGAGAGACTTTCTTTCTCACAGTGTATCTGATACATCCTTTGGACATATATCCTGTTTTGTACTTCTGGGTTTTACATGTTCATGTGAATTCTTACAGTCCAGTTAAAATGCTCCTTCTAAAAAGTGAATAGAATGGGTACTGTAGAACCACTTCGTTAAAAATTGGCAAATTTTGTGTACACCTTAAATTATCAACTTGCTATGCTGTTATTTAAATATAATTTTAAAGAAATAGGTCTATATTATAGCTTACTCTAGTCTCATTCTTCTCTAATATAATTCAGAAGGTGTAGATTTATGTAGCTGTGGCTTTGTATAACTCAGACATTAAATTTTAACAAAATATTATTTAAATACATGCATAAAATAGATCTCTGGAATATATATTGTTGCAGTAACATCTTTATAATCACAGCATACAAATTAAAACAAAACTACTGATCTCAGCCATGTGCAGAAGGGTGTCAGTGTGCTGCAAGCCACACAAAAGCATCACTTTTTCATACTTGCTGAAAGCATTTCCCAATACCTACATTCTGGGGGCTCCCTGAGCTTCCAGTGGGTGCAGGAAAGGTCTTTCTGCTGGGAGGGAATTCCCCCTGGAGAGTGTCACAGACCTGTAATGATGATCCTCCTGTGCCTGGAATGGTGAACCAGTGAACCTGTGCTAAAGCTATTGCACCTGAAAGCAGAGATGCCCCTCTCACAGGAGGTAGGATTTGTGCCCTTGCGTACATAGATCTCAAAGAGCTCTGCTAGCAGAAGCTTTCAGCCTCTATTGAGGGCTGAAGCCACCAAAAATAGGGTTGCAGAACTGAGTTATAACTGAAAACTTCTAAGCAGTAATTTTGAAGAGTGGATGGATCATTTTGTTATGCCATCCATTACTGCGCCTCTTCACATCAATCCTGCAGAGTATTAATATCTCAGAAATGCTGTTCCTGTCTGCAGATTGCAATGGAATATGGAACAGGAGTTGCATTCCTGTGTATCTGTAGTACACTTTGCTTCTCATCAGTTTCAAATCACAATGTCACAGCTGTGGATGTAGTAAGTCTGTGCTTAGCCCGTTGCATACATTGATGTGCTTTGAACCCAACATGTTAGGGGGCCTTGCAAAAATAAGGGTATTTCTACTGCAGGCACTGTGCTTGAAAGCATTTCATAACAAACCATACAAATAGTATCTTCAGTGTTTACAGGCAGGGTATTCTCAGTAGACCTACATTGCAGTTGGTGCAATACCTGGTAGTTATTCTGGTTTAATTCTGTTGCAGACTTCCCAGCGTGACTTTGGCCGTGTCATGTTTTTCTTCCCATTTTCCAAATAAGCAAATAAAGCCAGCATTTATTTCAAAAAGGTAGTGCAAATCTGAGAGCATCAGTGTTTGCTGAGCAACCTTCCATCTTTGAATAGGAAGTGTCATAGATGTGGAAAGCAGTATTCTTTTCATCTTCAAAGTCTTCTCTTTGTATTTACAAATTAGCCAATCTGCAAAGCAGTATTTTTTTTTTCCCTGGGCAGTATGATTAAGACTGTTCTTATTAATTATAGGGAAACTTCCATAATTCCAATATATGTAGTTCAAAACAGCATGATATATACAGACATGTTGTGATGTATTTTCATTTGGATTGTTAAACCTGCATAGCTTTGATGGTTTCATCCCACATTTGCTATATTGTATTTTTAATGCGCTCAAACTGTGCTGGTATAATGGTGATCCTCCTCTTATACCCCATCTTTCCCACATGCATGAAGTCTGCTTTGTAGTGACATTCATGAAGCTCCCTGCTGTGGCTGAAACACTGGAGTCCTGCTATTTAGAATGAATGATTATTCCAGTGGCTGAAGTGTTCTCACAAAGGAGACTGGGCGGCAAGGCACTTTTTCCTTTCCTACCACACTAGGAGAGGAAATCCTTATTTGAGCCTGTGATGGGATCCTGACAGCCAATACCTGGAGGTAGTCTTAGCAGTGAGAAAAGGCCACTTCTGAAGAATGAAGACAATATACTCACTGCATAAATTCTCTTAAAAAACCCAAACATTCTTGCTGCTTTCTGAATAAAAAGGGAAAACAAACAAACATTAAAAAAAAAAAAAATCAGTATAAATCAGGATTTCATCAGATTTCAGGAAACTAAATCCAAAACTTAACCCCAGAGCCTCTCTCTGCTAAGTGCTGATCTCATTCTGCTAGTGCCTAAACCAGGCATTGGCTCTTCCTTCCCCAGGGCTCCTGCTGTGTGCAGCTCGCTCCTGCTGCTGCTGGGCGTTGTGCTGCTCAGCCCTGGTCCCCAGCTTCTGTCAAAGCACTGTGTCCTCCAACACTGAGGCAGGGCACTGTGCCTGTGCTATGATGCCAGCTTTCAGACCATCTAACTCTCAGTGCTGCAGATGAACAGCTGGAAAAGATGTCCTTTTCTTCTGTTTTGGATGAGATGATTCAGAGAGAAGCACACATGTGGTACCTTGTGTTTTGGATAGCAGTCTGGGCCCAGGCACCAAGTGTTGCAGTGCTTCAGCTTTTTAATGGATGCAACTTCTGACTCACAGAGGAAAAGCAAAACTTGAACAAACATACAATTTAAAAGCTTCCAGGCTCAAGCAGAGACCAACTGCTTCATTAAGTAAGACTGTGAATGGTGAAATGGACTTTTACATATTAAATGGAAACACAGTGAGCTACAGAAATGAGCTCAGCTCCCTTTGATCATGCTGCAGCAAACGTGACCCATCAAATGATTGCTAAAGAGCTTGAGGGGATCTTCAGAAGTTAGTCATGGTAAAATAGATGCTATAATTATATCCACTGATAAATTTTAGCAAAACCAGCACATTTGCTGATGGTGCTAGATGCTTTGCCTGATGAAGATTTCTCTAGTTACAATGTACATTCAGTGTGCACAGCAGCTGCCCAAGCTTCCCTGATCTGCGAGCAGACAGGCTTTGCACTGACCTGAAAGAAAAGCCCTCCAGTCTCCAGCGTGAACTGAGCCTTCACCTCCTGCAAACTCTGCACAGAAGGGCTCACTGCAGCTGATGCCATCAGCAGCTCTGCACAGCAGGCTTTGCCACTGACAGCCAAATCCTAGCGTCCTTCCCTTAGCAAGTGCCATCACCTCTCCCCCCACACAAGCCCGCTGGAAGCACTGGCATTCAGCACAGACCCAGGGGGCAGCTATGAAGGGCAGGCTGTCCAAGCTACCACCACATGGTGAAAGCAGACTGATTCTGTTTTCAGGAAGGGATAAATTTTTCAGGAGTTGGGTGTAGATGACCCTAGTGAACCCCTCCCAACTCAGAATATTCTGTGATTTGGTGATATTTGACTACAGCCTGTTAACAGGGAGTGAAACCAAATTTTCTTTGTCCTAACATTGGAGTATATTAACTCCTGAAAATTCAGCAAGGGATGGGTGTAAGCTCTTTTATTTGCATTTAGCTAATAGTCATTTGTGTTACGTTACTCAATACAAACAAAAGTTAAATCATTAGGTATAAAATACAGCTTTCAAAAATGTAACATCATGCGGTTTCTGACTGCCAGCAGTCAGTGTGCACAAGTGTACAGCAACAAATCCTCTCCCGATATACCAGCCCCACTGCACTGCTCAGGATGCCACATTCCACCTTTAGGGTTTTACACCTATCAAAGAACTGGCTTTGAAATGTACAAATGATGAAGGCTACAGTATACCAAAAAATGGACAACTAAAAGGTTTTTTTGTTGCTTCACCATACCAGAAGAATTCCCAGAGACATATTAGTGCATCTTTCTAACCCATTGTCCCATTGTTCCCACAGCCAGACAGAATTTCTTTTTCATTTCATGCCTTGTGGTGCAGTTTAGTATAATGAGATTGTAACAGGTCTCAAAATCATTAAATTATGAAAGTGTTTCCCTTTTCTAGCCCTTGCTCTTAGAGTATAATGGCATGATAACAGCATCTGGAGACTGGAGCCAAGACCATTTTCTGTCACATCGCTGAGCTGATTTGCAGCGCGCTGAGCTGAAAGGCTTCACAGACACCTTCACCATTAATTTCAGTGGGAAATCCATTGAAAGGTTTTACATGTTGTATCTCTCTTTAAGAATGGATTAGATTTAAGTTTCTAAGTGACTGTTAATTTCTACTCTCTGAAATAGAGCTGCATTGCCTCTTTCTGGCCTTTCTCGTACTTCGGCAAATCTCACAAAAGTTACTGAGCATTTACTTCTCTTATCTTTGTAGCAATCTCGCAACACAGTTTTTACTACAAACATAATACTTGCAGATAGCATAGGCTTCATATTTTTGTTTTACAAAGCTCACACATCAGAAGGAAGTAGAGGTTAAAGTAACATTGACATCCTATGGCAAGCACACTTCTTGTCTCGAGATGGTGGAAAATAAGCATATTAAAACACTGCTCAACCTCAAAAATAATAACCAAATGATGGCAATGATGTTTTAAAATTAAGGAAATTCTTAGTCAAAACTTTTACTGAAAATGAGCTTTCATTTTTGCCACTTGTCTGCCAAAAATCCCATATATACCTTTGTGCATGTGTACAATATTTTAGAATAATATAGCATCTTTGAAACGTTTGATAGCTTATGAAAGAAAAGGTCATGAGAAAACCTAAGGGCTCTGTGTTAAAGATGAGACAGAATCATGACTCATTTAAAACACTAAGATAACCTATATAGTTTTGTATTTTTTAAGTAATTTTCTATTATTTTTTGATCTCTGGTTTTGGTTTTTTAAATTATATCATTAAACTACCACAATTTGCTGTTATTTATAGCCCACAGTTATAAAATGTAGTTGTTTTTGTCTGATACAAGTTAAGCACATCAGGCTGGGTAAGCGCTTGTGCTGGAGATGACTTCAACTCTACCAATATTGGCACTGGCAATTCAGGAGGGAGCACTTTTCACTCCACTTTAACATGGAACTGATATCTCTGTCTAATTTTATAGCATACTTTTGTGTTAACACTACCATGGTTTAGTGGTTGGTGAAAAGACTCACATATACCAAACCCACGCCTGTAAATGGATCCACATGATGGAACTGCCCTGAAAAAAGCTCCTGGAAGTACTGGGGTCTGAAGACATGATGTGCTAAGTGCTTTGGTATTTTTCAGGATGAAAGGTGCTATAGATACACAATGAACTATTTCCCTTGCGTCCCTTGAAGAGCTTGAACTAAAAATGTCTTTCAGTCACTGCACACCTCAACATCCCCTAACACAGAAATTGAAGCCCAAAATGTATCAAATAATTTTACAATATGACTAGCCACCAGTTTTGGACCAATACCTTCATCTCACCACGAATGGACATTACGAACACACCTAGATAAAAACATGTTAAACAGTTAAAGCTGATTTAGTACCCTGTATTGGGAAAGTGTATCACTCTTCAAACTCCATAGTTTAAACTGTATAAAATGGCATAAGGAATTACAGTGTGTATAATGCTTTTTTGGTTTTGTAAGAGAGTATCAATTACAATGTTATCGTGACAGCTCCATCCTGTAGCCAGGAGAATCGCCACTGAAATCAGCGGAGAGCATAAGGTGCAATTACAGGCAGGCTGTTGCTTCAGTGGAAGAAACGAGAGGAGCCTCGGATAAGGCAGCCGAGTGCTGAGGCAGCAGAGAGGGATGCTGAGGCTGCGGACGCGGGGCTCCCCGGCTGCACAGCTGCCACAGCAAGACCTCTGCCCCCCATGCAGGGACCCAAACCGCGTCCGTGGTCGTACTTCGGGTTAACCCCCGGGTCATCGGAGGGCATCTCCCGCCTCAGGGCCAGGAGTGTCTCTGCTCCACCTCGGCTCGATCGGGACACCCGGTGCCGCCTTGCCCCGCCGTCCGGCGGCGGCGGAGCCCCGGGCGCGGCAGGGGGACCCCGCGGCTCGTCCTTCTCTCAGCCGCGGCCCGGCCGAGGAGAGATGGCCGCGCCGGTCGAAGGACGCGGCTCCTCG
>JANPWX010000050.1:1770409-1859395 GCA_024734555.1 Trochalopteron elliotii
GAGGGAGGAAACTTCACCCCCTTCAGCCTCCCCGCTACACGGCGGGAAACCTGCCAGCCCTCGGGGCGCCTCTGCGAGCAACTTCTGCACCTCCTTCATGGGAATATGCAGAGATACGTGTGCGTATGTGGATGGTGTAGATGTCCGTGTGCATCTTTCCCAAAGGCAGATCTGGGAGCTCAAGCGATCAACCCACCGCTGCGTGTTTCAGTTGCGCGTATGCCAACCTACACACATGTATGTACATACATACATATATATATATACACATATATATATATAAACATATATATATATATATATGTATAAGACATGTATTTATATACGTGTGTAGGGCCGAACTGCCCGTGACCCCGGGGGCGCAGTGGGACGCCGCGGCTGGGGCAGGTGTCCTTCAGCCCCCTGCCCGCCCCCGCTCGCAGAGCCCACCCGGCGCCTCTCGGCACCAGCGAAGGCGGTGTTGAGGTGTGAGATGCCTGTGTGGAGTTACGGGAGTTGGCCTGCAGTTACTGATTTTTCTTTCTGCTGTTTTTTTTAAGGTAGGGGTTATTGGGGTGGTGGCGTCACCTGGGTGGCAGCATGACAGGGAAGCTGCCAGGCTGCAGTGGCGGGTCGTAAAAAAGATGAGGAACTGCAAGTATCCTCACAGGCATTATTGGAGATTGGCCTGCAGGAGTACTTGGGATTATTCAACTAGCTGATACTTCCCTTGGGGGAAATCAATCAGCTATTCTAAATATTACAGAGAGTTCTTCATGGTAAACTATAATCTCAAAATACCTTTAATACGAGTTATTGTTTTCTAGCAGCAAAATTGTGAGCAGTCATAATCTCCTATTTCGTATTTATGGATCTCTTATTCCTCTACATTTTAGTAGTAGTCTCTGCTTTCCACTGATGTCTGAACAGCTGGAGTCAGGTTAATATGAAATTGCTTCATGACAGCAACTGCATCAGACATAGCTGCCTCTTTCCTTGGAAGATATGAAGATGATAAATTTCACACTATTTTCTTTGTAGTGTGCTGCAAGAAAGGGACAGGTTTGCAGAAAACTCTCATACATGTGGACCTGGAGATTGTGGGAGCAGTTTTTTCAGGGCAGCAGGAGCTGTGTGTGTGGGCTGTGCATTGTGTGGTGACATTGTATTTTTGGAGCTCTTCAGGAGAGAAAACTGTGACTATGTACGGGGGTTGTACACTAATAGCAGATGCCTGTTTTGCCTAAACTTAATAAATATTTCATTGTAAGTGCTTTTAATAAGGAAACATACAGCAATGTATTTCAAAGTTTATAGTCTAATCCATTTATAAGCAAGCTGTCTTCCTACCAAAATCCCTGGGCTTTGCTTTTACAGTAATCGTGACAGTAGCCTGCACGTGGGAGCAGAAGGAGTAGCATCACTTTCAGAATAGTTTGAAAAAGCAGAGTAGCTTATTCCTGTGAACTGTCCCTCATGCTGATTTGGTAACTCTGAGCACCTATTATACTCAATGGAAATAAGCCATATGTATTTATACTGTACATAGGTTTTAAAATCTTAGTTAATCCTTAAGTATTATATTCTAGAATGTGTTTCTAGAACAAATCACTTGCTTAGCTTTGTCTCATTGTAGATAGTCAGCTCAAGGGCTGTTGTAAGTTTGTATTATTCTGTGCTTGTAAAAGAAAGTGGTTGAATTCAGAAGCCCTTCGTTTTACAAGTTAGCCTTTAGTGAGATGAGATGAGGAATTAAAGATAATCAGGCCTTTGAGTACAGCCTTGAGTTAATCAGGTATTTCACACAAGACTCATGAGGAAGAAAATACAAACAGAGGATGCCAGTGAGGGTTTTGAGGTTGGAAAGCAGTAAGTAAAATTGCTTTACAGGGAAGTGGAAAGCTCTTGTCAGTATAATGGGCAGTATGAAAAATGATGTGGAGTTGGGAGTGGGGCAGACATATAGAAGAAACCAAACAAAGCAAGCAAGTGGTAGAGATAGAAAGACAATATGATTTTAGTGTATGGTAAAGTGAAATACAGAGTGGCTGGTAAGCACTCAAAGTGATCACTGTATGGTGTAAATGTTCCTGTTCTGAATAGGATTAATTTTAGTTGTACAAGTAAAGACACAATGGAATTTTCTGGTGCTCTCAAACAGAATAAATGATAAAGAGGCTGCCTGTATGTATTGTTTCAAAAGATCAGGATGCAAAGGCTGTGCTCCTGAAAATATATCTGTGGGTCACCTGTAAGGTAGCAACCAAGGTCTAGCCTGGGCTGAGGACGGCTGGAGCTTCTCCCACTTCTCAATAAATTCTCCTTGTTTGGAGTGGGTGGGAGCCCAAGAGGGGATTGGGAGGGAGGGAGCAGTAGTGGGCAGGAGGCTGTGATGGGGATGATGGAGCAGGACCTTGGCTGGTGGAGGACCTGGTCAGGGAGAAAAAAGTCAATACGAGAGCAGATTTGCCCCAAACTTGCTCCTTTCTTTCTAGTAAGGGCCCTGGGTTCAGGAGAAGAATTTGGGCCTTCAATCATATGTAGATTTAGTTTGCATGATTATTTAGTAATATGTTTTTACTGTTTGTGATGTGTAAAAAATAAGGTAAATGGAGAAGGAAGGGAGAGAAGAAAGAGGTGAGGAAAATATGTTAGTTTTGAGCTGCATGTCTAAAATCTAGGGCAAATATTTAGCACAGCTAGTTCAAAGACACCTACTTTCTTCGAACTCCTTTTTACAGAGTAGTCAAGGTACAGTTGGCATTTGAGAAACATTGTGTTAATGAACACAAATGTCAATCTGAGATAACATCAAAGCAAGAAATACAAATTTCCAATGTGATTTTAGGCAAGGTATTTCATTCTTGATGCCTTCGTTTCCTTAGTTGTAAACTGAGCAGAAAGTACATGCCTACTTTGGAGGAGTTTATCATATTTATTGATTTATTTGGTATTTCACTCTTCAGTTTCAGAGGACAGTCTTCAGATGCAACAAAATGTTTTGTCAGTTGCTCTGCCTGTTCTGTTTGTTTGTTTATTTCTAAGAAAGACACGAAAATACCTCCTCTTAAAGCCCAAGGACAATTCTCAACTTACGTGTCACTTTCCAGGTGATGAAGGACTCTGTTGGTTTATTTTGCATGTTGTAAAGTAAAGTTGAGATAATATTAACTGTGCCTGGTTGTAGATCCTTTCTTGATATAGAAGTTACTGTTAGGTAGAAAGCCAGTATGTTTGTCTACAGTCAATCAGGTTGTTAGTCATGTGTTATTTGAGCTGAAGGTAAAAGTGGAAGGATGCTGATAAGGCAAGATAGTGTTGAGGTTTTTAGCATCTGCTTAAAAACTGATGGAGGGAGCCATGCTGGACATGAAACTCTGCCAAACAAGACACATACTGGAATTACAGACAGTGCTCATCTTGCCTCCAGCTGATTTACTGAGCTGCAGCTGTGATCAGTACTGATTATAGACAGGTTGGGGAGACACGTAGGGTATGGGCAGTTTTGTGGGTTCTCTGATCACAAATCCCTATCTATCTATTCTCTATCTATTTACACAACCTTCACCACAGTAATTGCTGTGGGCGGGATTATTAGGTATGTGAAATGTAAAGGGTGAAATCTGGATTCCTGCAAAATGCTTCTGTAGATTTAAAGATGGAAGCGAAAATTTATGTGATTTCTTTGGAATCTGTAGCATCTTTTAAATGTCCTTCATGTGGCTACTGGGAAAATCATAGCTGTCAAATGACCATTCCTGCAACCACAAATGCCTTGTTTGACAGAAGCTTTGACTTAAGAGTATCTGAGTAAAGCAGTAAAAAAAAGTGTGAAACATTATTTCTTAATGAAATGGATATATTTGGCAAGGGACTCCATAATATTAATTGCAGTTCTGTTTAACAGATAACCTGAAGTGTAATTGTTAGGAAAAAAAATTAGTGTTAGAGAAAAATTTAAATTGATACAAATGATGCTATAATTTATTTTTTTAAAAAAGCAGAATGATCACACAATATGCTGAGTTGGAAGGGACCTCCAAGGATCATTGATCATGCAACTCTTAGCCCTGCACAGGACTATCCCCAAGAGTCACACCATGTGTCAAGGGCAATGTCTAGATGCTTCTTGGACTCTGTCAGGCTTGGGGCTGTGACCACTTCCTAGTGTTCCAATACCCAACCACCCTCTGGGTGAAGAACCTTTTCCCAATATCCAACCTAAGCTTCCCTTGACACAACTTCTGGCTATGCCCTCTGGTTCTGACACTGGTCACTGCAGTGGCTGCCCGTCCTCTTCCCCTCATGAGAAAGCTGTAAACTGTGATGAGGTCTCCTCTTAGTCTCCTGTTCTCCAGGCTGAAGGGACCAATAATTAAAAAAAACTTTTAAAAAGTAATTGTTCCTTTTGGCTCTCTCCCCCCAAAATCACTAAATCATATCAAGATTTTTTTGATGGGTAATAGCTTTGGTAACTGTCACTCACTCTTAAGTCAGGGAAAGTAAATTGTGTGATTCAGTTTTTTTCAGTCTTCTTATAGTTGAATCTTCTGCTTCTGTAATTCTCCTCCATTCCTGAAAACAAATTGAATATGTGTACCTCTGCTCTCCAACTCCTGTATCTGCAAGTGGAGCAATGCCTGTCAGTGAGGAAGTGAGCACCACAGGCAGGAAATCTGTATGGACAGTATTATTCTGGTGGTTGTCTCTTCTTTCCCATTTGACACTTCCTCTCCTAAACTTTCCTAAACACAGCCAGTTACCCTCTTCCTACAGCTGGACCAAAGTCACACAATATGGAATGGGTTATGAAAGGAACAATGGTAAGTTGAGCCTTGTAGTTTTCAGGGCACCAGTTCAAATCTGTCAAGGGCTGGAAGAGACTGTAATTTGTTTTACTGTGATCACTTCCTAGCAATAATGCAAAACAAAATTGGATTTAATTCAGTTCTCACTGGGCAGATTGATGCACTGTGTGTAGGAAAAGATGTTGTAAGCATGTTCAAAAAGATGTTGCAAACATGTTAATAGCATTACTCATGTTGTTTTTCTCAAAAGTCCATAACAACACAGTCAGAGAGACAAATCAGGCTTTCTCATGTTTCATCTCTAGACCTCTCCAAAGCAGCAGCATGCTTTGAACTCAGGAATGGAGGCAATACCCCACTTGAAGCTTCTACCAGTTTTGTAGGACAGAAGATTTTATTACCTTAGATAGCATTGCTTAGACAGCATTCTCTTAATTTTTCTTTCAGTGAGATTTGTTCTGGTTCTTGCAGTCAAACTCTTAAAGGAAATGCTGAATTGCACTCTACATTAAGTGTCAGTTTTATGCATTTTGGAGCTATACAGAGTATAAGTTGATTCTAGAATATTTTTCTTCACTACTGGAGTAAAGGGGAGGGAGGGGTGGCATACAGAAATGCCTTTTTTTTGTTGTTGTTGTTGGTATGTGGCGTGATTGAATGCAGAGTAAATCAGTGTGCTATGAATTAAAAATAACTTGCTGCAATGGACACTTGCACAATATATATTGTTAGCCTATTAGGGCTCAAACTATTATTACTAATAAGACACTATATAAGTAAACTGAATTTGTTGCCCTTTAATTAGCTATTTATTTCCAAAACATGAATTAGTAACACTTGTTTTAGTTATGAATGGTGTTAATTATGGTTACTGGAATTTTTTTTTTCTTTTTTTAACTAAGCTTCTAGAACCAAATGAAAATGTAGACCAGTCATGAGAGAATCCTCTAGTGATAGTCAAACCTCAACAGAGAATCTGTGTCAGTGTGAGCAATATGGAGAGAAACTACAAGTATCAAGTATTTTGTCATGAATAAAACAACATACAGAATTGCAAATTAAAGCATTGGGCTCTCAGCAGAAGAACATGCTTTATCTGATCTTCAAGGAGTTTTTAAAAAATTTAATAGTACTTTACAGAGCTGATAAAATATATGTTTTAAGTTCTAATTAAAAATAACAAATCTGAAATTCTTTTATTGAACCTTAAACCACATGCAAATAATTCCAATAAGGATTAAAATTATATTAAAAGTACATTATTAAAAAGTGAATATACGTGAGGAGACAGTGAGGGGGTGCACCAGTCAGTGACATACATTTTAATAGGTTTTATTCTGACTTCCCTCTTCTTTCTCCTTTCCTTAGAAATTTAAGATGAAGATTTTAAAGTTGATGTGTAGTTCTTTTGTCAAGAGAAGTTTTGTGAAGCTGTAATAAAGAACCTGTCTTTTGATCTCTAAAATCTTGGGGATGATGAGAGAGAATAAGTAGGAAGGTTGCATGAAACAGTGTAATGACTACATTTTTTGTTGGGTGTTTGCTATTTGCAAATGACACTAATTGGGCAACCATAAGGAATTGTGAAAGCTTAGAGGGAGTGGAAAAGGAGCTGTGGATGATGCTCTTCTTCCATGAAACACAATTTAAAATGTTCGTCCATTACATAATTAAAATGTGGAAGTAGCTCCCTGAGGTTTTTTAGGGAGATGGGGTGGGGATAATGATATGTTAACATGATTTCACTAAATTAATTCTTTAGAAAGTAATTAAGTGAGATTGTCCACACTCCATTACCTCCAAAGGGTAAAATCTTGACATGGTCCATCATATTCTCGTCTTGCTTTGAAATGACTGATTATTGAATAAATATAATATATTCATTTGAAAACTAACATTGGAGATCTCTAGCACTGTTTTTAGGTATTGTGGAATGTAGAAACTAATCGGCTTTTTGGATTTAAAACCTGAAATAAACACTTCATTGTGATAAAAACAGTTTGCATTTCTTAACAGCATAGACCCTGTATTTGATTGGAAACTTACATCAAGATTCCTGCAAACAGGGATGAAGAAATGCTTTCTAGTTTTAAGTGTAACTTCTATAATCTCTTGCTGGCCAATACATTAAGCATTGCTGCTGGCTTTTAGTCACCTGACAATTGATGAACACGTTTCAATATGTAAATAGAGAAACAATCTTTGTTTCAAGCTAATAAAGGCAAATATTTTCAAATTAAAACTGTGTGAAGAACCTTGTATTTTATGAAAACTAGATCTTTCTTTTTCTTACAACTGTGTTGAAAAACACATCAAACATCCTTTGACATTCCCCAGTACACTCAAGTGGGGCTGACTGGGCACTGGTGTCTAGAATTTCCTTGAGGCTGTTAAAGGTTTCTGTACCCTGAAGTCAGCAGCATTAGGAGCAGCTCTCTATTTTTTTTCCTTTGGTGAAAAAAAAAATCCCTCTGAAACCTGAGGAAGATCTTGATAGACAATTTAATATGTATTTTATGCTTACTAATACCAGTTACCATTTTGTTACTTCCTTTCCCCTTCCCTAAGCAGCATTTCACAAGCTGTTTTACCCAGAGCTGTTGCTGTCTAGGAAGCATCCTTCCATCTCGCACGTGGAGATGCTGCTTTAAAGAGCTTGCAGGATGTGGCAGGTGGGTCCTGGCGCTGCCCCTGAAGCAGGAACAGCAGAGTTTGTGTGTTACCCACATTGTCCCCCTGCTCAGTGCCCGAGGGTGGCTCCTTGGAGGTGACCGAGGTCTGTGACTACATGGGTGGTCCTGCAAGGCTGGCTGGGCCACAGGGGGCAACGAAGTCTTTATCTAAACTGATAAAAACCTTGCAGGCATTAGCATATTCTGAGGCTCAGGCCAGTCTTTATTCAAACCAGCGTCTGCATTGCTGCCTTTTTGCTTTACATCTTCCAAATATAGGCCAAAATTATAGAGCAGTGACAGACAGGGCTATGCTTAAATGATCTGAAAAATCAGGCCATGGTTTTTAGGTTACTGACTGTGAACCTAAACGTTGAATTTTGAATTCAGTTTTAAAATTGAATTCAAGGAGTTTCTGTCCATGTATTATATGAGGCTGTGTTATAAAGCACATATACACTATCTCAGTGTAACACAGTAAATAATTACTGATGTGATTTGAGGTAAGAAGCAAAATCCAGACAGTGTGCAGGTGATAGAAATTTAATTGTGGGTTTCAGTACAACTGTAGTTTGAAACTCTGGAAATGATCACGGCAAAGTCCATTTGAATCTAAAAAAATGAGGATTCTTAGAAATTTTGGCTCTTGTAGTAAAATATATATCTATTGTAATTTGGTGAACTCTATATAATGCCATGCAGGGAAGGAGGTGTGAGGGTAGGTTCTTTCTTTTTCTGCCTTTTATGCTAGACAGTGTGAGAGGCTCTTGTGGTAGCTGTATTTTAGTTTGGAAATAAGTGATTTCCTCTGTGTTCAGAAGTTTTAATGAACTAATGAGGGGTCCTTTGGGACAAAATATTTTATACATACAATTTTCAAGTTAAGCGTTTATATGTTTTGCAAGGTTTGAGGCCTTTCTCTACTGAGAAGTGAGAGAAGATCCATTTTTAAAATTTGGGGGTTTGGTGTGTGGTCTAGCAGATGGGTAGGATGGGCTCAGCTACTAGTGACATACAGATAAGCCTTTTCTTGACTGGTGTACTGCAGGATCTTGCATCTGAAGGGCTGAATACTTAAAAGAGATATATATATGATGCACTACCTCTGTGATGCTGCACTTCAGCACTATGTCCACACTGGCAGGAACTGTAGGTCAAGAGGAAGAAATCTGTAAAGCAAAATGGTTTGTGGTGAGGGCTGGGGTATCCACTGTCTCTGCATTTACTGTGGAGTAGCTCTAACTTAGCACCGTGCACCAAACACACTTCAGCACTGAAGCACTCCTGCTGTGCTGCTGAAGTGCTCTCCCAAGACTTGGCCTCTCTAGGAACCAAAGAGGGGTGATGGGTGATGAACACTGCATAGGCTTCCTTTGGGTGCAGACTGAAATATGCGTAGGGAGCTGTGGCAGCTGGAGCTGTGGCAGTTGTATTGTCATAGTCTTTGAGAGAAGTTGCTTCTTTGAGGTTCTGTTCTGGTTTTCTTGAGAAGAGATTCTTAATAACGTGAACAAGGGACCACAGGACCTGTGTTGGCCTTGAGCACTTTAGGTCTGAAGATTTTTTTAGCAGTTTCTCTTGTCAGAAAGATCATTATGAGTGTTGATCATGTTCAGAACAAAAAATTAAAAATTATGGACTTTTTTATTTTGAGCAAGTTTTAATGGATCAGACAGAACTAAAATCAAGGCTTTACATTTACAACAGTTCTGCTTTACTGAAAGACCTAAGCCCAGTCATTTTTAAGGGTAGGAATATGGGTGTAGCAGTCTACCTGTCGTTTTTATTATTTAACAGCTTGGTGTTTCCATCTCAGTTTTTAAAGCTGAAAGAACAGGATACAAATAGTAAGGGCTTTTGGTTGTGGAGTTCCCTCCCCCAGTTATTATTGATTATTCTATGGTGGGTTTTGCTTACATTGGCTGCATTGGATGACCTGTTGAAAGACCTAGGATAAACATGTCATCAGTGCAAGCCTGGAAAAAAATGGTTCTGACTATCGCACCAGTAGGATTTCAGAACAAATTTATAGCTGAATTACATCATTAATTATTTGAATGGTGTTTCAGCTTTCTTTTGTAATCAGGAGGCTTTGTTTTGGTTTTAGGAAAGAGTTAAATAACTGAGTTGTGGGATTGAATGTTCAGCTGTGGAACTGACAAATGGTTGCTGTTATGTTAATGCTTTATAAATAAAATTCATGGAAGTGGGAAAACACATTTGTTGGTATGGTCTCCAGAGAGCAATATATTTGTATCTGGTCACTAATTTTTTATGGAGCACAGGGTTTTAGGCATTAAGGTGAAACTTTACTGCAGTGAACAGAGTAGTGTGGTTTATTCCAGCATTGCCCCATGTGTAAATTATTTGAGAGATTCTGTTCTGTAGCTGTCAGGCCTTGGTAAGATACTTTTGCTGGGATTGTAGCTTCTTCTGTGAACATATACCCCTGGGTGATTGATCTGCTTATGTCTAAATTTTGTTTAAATAGAGGGAGTGTATAGCAGGCCAACCTACCACTTCCCGCCCTCCCACGGGGCCAAGATGAATCAAAAGAACTCTTTCTCCTTTTATCTGCCCTTTTAAAATAAAGTGTACCTTGTTTCTGATGCGTACTGATGTAATACAATCATTTTTCTAACTTTGAAGATGAGTAACACTATGTGATAATGTTTCAACTGTTTCAATGAAATGAAAGGATAGAAAGTAACATAGATGGGGAGACAAAGGGCTGTTAAACATGACAGGCTCGGTCCTTCAGATGTTATGTGATTAGAGCGTGTATAGTGTTCCTTAGGAGTAAAGGTTAATAAACCAGAGAGCTGTGGGAGCTGGAAGATAGTACTGTAAAATTCAGAAGATGGAGGTTAAGTGGATTCTGATCTTGAGGGCAAACCTGATGTCCCTGCCTCACTGCCAGTTTCCATTTTCAACTGGGGCTGATAAACCAGGCCACACTGTGCAGCTGCTTGGGAGGAAGGTCTTGTCTCCCCTTCCCTCACTTGCTCTCTGTGGTTTTACCTACTTGATGGACTAAATTGTCAGGAGTTAGTTTAACATGCTAACCTAACAGAAAAAAAAATTAAAACCAGGCAATATCTGTGTGTGGTATTTTGGTCTTGCTTTTGCTGGGTTAGTTTTCTGCCAAGTTGGAGAATTAAATCAGCTTCCAGGGGCAGCAGAAGACAAATTGTAGGAGAAATGGGTGCTGCGGGCTGGGGCTTCTAGAATGGCCATTGTGTCTTGTGGAACTGGACCCTTGCTTTTGTCATTGCAGCTGCTTGTGGCACCATGTGTCACACAGCATCAATAAATTAATCCAAGTTAGAAGTGTTGCCCATCTGTTCTGTATTGTAGCAGGTAGAAGTGATCCCCTTTTTGCTGTCTTGTGCCAGGCATAGTGGTGGTAGGCAAACTTTTAAAACAGTGTGTAAGGCAGTACAAGGGAGAGACATGCAGCTGCTGAAGATTAATAAAGAGGGTAACTACTTTTTGACTGCTACAAATATGATTGAAAATTGAATTAAGGTTCATAGAGGTGGAAAATTACTTACGCATCATAAATTTAATTTCCAGTCCACCTACCTATTCTAAGCAGAGTGAACTAACATAATTTTTTTACCATTGAGATTCCTGTCTTTTTTGGAGAATGTTTAGTTTTTGTGGTTGATTTTCATGTGTGTCTATGTGTGTTTTGTTGTCTTTTTTTCCCTCCCTGGAAACTATGAATCTCAATCTTTTTTGTAATCCTTTTTTATGTGCTTTTCAGAATATGACATCACATTCAATTAAACAAAAAAATCATAGCCCCGGGCACACAGGTGTACTCAATATTTTTTAAACTGAAATTATAATTAGTAATTGAATATCACCTACTTTTTTTCTTGCACTCCAGAAATTTGTAACTTCGTATTTCTTAGAATTTTCCTTTATTGTTTTGGGATAGAAATAAAATTTCTATCAAAAGGTCAATGATCTCTTCTTTCTTACATTACTTTACTTGGGAACATACTTGTTTCAGGGGCATGTTCATCAGATTATTCTATAACTTTTCAGGAAAATGCATACCCTAAAACCAGAATTAATCAGTAACAAACATCATCAATGTGATGCTGCTGCTCTGTTCTCAGAACCAAGTCTGGCCATTCTTTTGATTACTGTAGACTCATTGCAAGGAGAAGAGGAAGATCCACAAGATCTCTGTGCATTGAGGAATTTAAACACAAATATTCTTGCAGGAGCTAGTAATCATCTTCACTGGTCCCATGTAGGAAGGGATGGATTAAAAACTTCGCACTTGAAAGAGAGCAGTTGTGTCCTGTTTGTTTACTCTTTGTTGTTTCTGGGAAGATTAAATAAGCCTAAAGCAGCTCCAGTGATTCCTGCAAGGCTCTGTAGGATTTTGTGAAGCCCAGAAACCATTTGGTTGATACTGGGCTATTAACCTTGGTAGTTGTGACTCAGAAGGTTATGAGAGATTTGTGTGCATGTTGTTCCAGAAGGGGGTAACTTCAGGGCTTTTCCTCCTTTCTAGTTTTTATATTTGGGTTCTTAATTTTAAAAAATGTTTAGCCTCAGGGAGCCCTCTAAATCTAAGCCTTTTACTGCCTCCTGAATTTGGCAGTTGCTTCTCTTGGTTTAAGTCTCTAGGCACGTGGGATGAGAAGCTTTGAAGTAGCTGTTGCCTGGCTGAAGCCTCTCTGGAGGCAAGGAGAAGGATAATAAAGTTTTGACATTTTCATTCTTTCCATCATGCAGATATTTTGACAGAAGTAAAACAGCTGATTTTTAGTGAAGACCTTAAAATTACAGAATTGTTAAGGCTGTCTCTTTTGTGGTTTGGTTTTAATTCAGAACAATTGCTAAAATCAGTGGTGTGAAAAGCCACATGAATTTTGTCAGTGTTTTAATATCTGGCATTAGGAATTGGTTAATCCATTTAAGAAATGGAACAAGAGATTCAAGAGGGAGATGTTGCAGCCCAGTTTTCTTAGATATTGCCCAGTGGACCACTGACAAATGCTAGAAAAGGTGAAAAAAGATATTTGGGTGGGGGCAAAAACCTCAGCAGAAGTTTTTCATTCTTTGTAATTCTGGTTCTAAATAGTGTCTACCAGTCCCATGCTCAGTGAGCAAACAGTTGCCAAGGCCATGGCAGTCTGGATCCCAAAGAACAAGCACCTTACCTTCACCTTTCCCAGCAAGGCTCTGTCTCAGCACTGCTTGTGTACTTGCCCCAAGAACAAAATAGATACAGGCCACCTTTTCCTGGCTATTCCTTACTTTTTCCAATCTGGCTCCCTTAGAATAAGTGTCTGGTTGTACAGAATCAGAAGTAGGACAATACAGTGGGGATGAAAAAAAGCTATTTCAAACATCTTGATTATGACATGGTGAAAGTCTTTCTGTTTGGGTGTTTCCAGCTGTTTCTGGCATAGGACACTTTTGACACTGCACTGGTTTGTATTAACTATGTTTACTAGATTTAGTAGTGGCTAAAATACATAAAGTGATTTTAAAACAATTGGTGTCATGCAGCCATTGCTCAGTTTACCAAGCTGTCTGTGTTCTTCTGTGCTGCAAAGACTGTGCACCTTGGAAGCTTTATCTTTACTGTAAATGTAGTAGTAGGATTTTTTTGTAGAAAATGAATTTATCTTAGTAAGTGTAAATTATCTGGTTTTAAATGCAGTTTATTGGAGTACCTTTTGTTCTGCTGCATAAATAGGTAGACCTATATAAAAACTTAAAGTCACTTTGTGCTGCCAACAGCAATTCTGTTACTCTGCTGATAAGTCAGCAACTTGCACAGTTGTGAAATCTTTCCTCCTTTTTTCTAGTTATGACAGGGAAAAAATAAAACACTGCTGCTCTTATGAGTCCATGTTACCTGTCCTTTAACAAGCTGTGGTTGAGCACTGCATACTAAATGTCAGTTATCATATTGTGCAATCTGTATGAGCAGAATTCCCACTTCCACAGCTGTGGGAGTAGAAATGGGAAGCAGTCAAATAAGCTCAGTCCCTCAAGGCTCCTCCCAAGGTGACTGGTGCAGAGAGCAGTGAGGTCCAGGGAATTCTTCTGACCTTTTGGAGGCACAAACCTTGGGAAACAGATGAGTGTTGTTAAAGTGATGACATCTTTCAGATGATAAAAGTAGCAGCTTAAAAAAAAAAGCTTTTGACACTTTTGACAGGCTTGCACATGATAATTAGACAGTAAAAAGAAGGTGTGGGTTGGCAAGGCATTAGATATGAATGATATGCAGGTTCGTATCCATTTCTCTTTAAGCAATGTTGCACTGAAGTAGAAACCCTCTGAACAGTTGTGTAAAGCAGAGGTTTTAAAGTGAAAATGGATTGTATCCATCTGAAATAATTCAAGGAAAGCTGGGAAAAGCTACTGGCACTCTCATTTCTTTTTCTGAATAGCTCCTTTGCCTTGATAAGAAGTTCTTAATACAGCATATTATGGGTATAATCTTAGAACTGTGTGCATTGGTTTACCCAGTGTCTTATTTATTCATTTTCAAATTAACTTTCAGGAATAATGAGCTTTTTCTTGTGCTGTATATTCCGAACATTGCCCTTACTGCCTTTACAATCCTGTCAAGGATGTAGAAAAACAGCTAAAAGAGAAGGTGATTTTTGTAATTTGCATTGAGAAGGAGAAGGATGAATGGGAAGACGGAGTGAAGATGAAATAGGGCCTTGACCTACCTATAGGATGAATTTTATGATTAGTCCACAGGAAAATGAATTATGGGGAGATACACATAAGGCAGAAGACAATACATGGTATTTAGTATTCCTGTGATATCTGGGGATCTTCAGCCTAATTTGTCAGGGTATTATCAGCAGGCCAGATGTAATGGTGAGAACAGAATTGGGTTCAGTTAGTGGCAACTGCCCCTCTCCTATTGTCATGTTTCTGGCAGCTTACATTGGATTTTGTCCATGTTCTGCATGCTGTGCCATCTGGGAGCCCGATTCCATACTTTCCACCTGCACGCTGGATTCCAGCTCTTTCCCACAACAAATAAGAGACCCACCCCTACCTGCTGAAGCCCCCTGAGCTTCCAGCCTGGCAGTGCTGCCAGCTCTCTCCAGTACTTGCTGGTGTCAGTCACTCCAGCCCTGTGCACTGGGACCACAACTCCTGAGTGCAGCTCAGATGTGAAGGTAGCCCTGCAGGTACTGACTTGAGATTATGGGGCAATCTCTTCTGTGAAGGTGGGAGCTGCAACAGCTGCCTGTATTGCAGGGACTTGCCTGTGGGCAGTCAAGAGGCAGTTGTGAGGCCCTGGTCTGTGCTGGCAGTTTTTAGATACTGTCCTCTTTGCACATTTTTAGTACCATTTTGATTTCCTGAGACAAGGTCAGGCTGAGTTCTGGACAACTCAGCACCATTGGAGGAACCCATTTCCCACCCCACTGCTGCCCTGTCCTATTTGCCAGGCTCCAAGTCTTTCAGAAGTCAGATGGGAGCTGCCAAAATAGCAGATGTTTCTGCTGAGTGTGCTGTAATCTCTCACAGATGTGTGCCTGTCTCCGCAGCACAAATGAATGTCCTCCAGCCTTTGGCAGGCCTGACTGTGTGGTCTTTAGCCCCACAGAACAGCCCTGACTGAGGGCTGCAGGGGTAGGGCTGGGTAGAGTTTTCTGATGCTGGAGGTAGGGGACACCTTCCATTAGATCAGGTCTCTCAAAGTCCCATCCAACCTGACCTGGAACATTTCTAAAAATGGGACATCTGGAGCTTCTCTGGGCACTCTGTCCTGGTGCCTCACCAACCACTGAGCAGGTTGAAGAGAAGAAGACTCCAGAACCTTCACCATGAGAGGGTAGTCTCTTGAAGAGTTTGTGAGGAAATGCTTTGAAAATTCTTGGGACTTGCTTTTTTCCTGCTGTAAGCCGTTGTCCATGATCAGTATGGGTTTTTTTAATCATCTGGTACAGATCCATGGATGCTAATGCACTCTCCTTGCCATTGGTTGTTTTGTGGATGAAGTAGCAAACAGGTAGAAAGTTCTAGCACTTCTGGAAAAATTAGAGAAATTATTCAACTTTCCTTTTTAAGCTCTGGGAAGTAAGAAAATATGTGAACTAAGGCTGAATAATGAAGCTTAAAACAAACCTGTTTTATTCATGTGTTATAATATTTTTTTAATTACTTAATCATTCCCTGTAATTTTTGTAGGAATTAGACCTCATTCATTTCAGAAGACAGACTTTCCTGGAGTGAGATAAATCCAATAAATGTATTTAATGTAATTTTGAAATGCAGTAAATATGAAACCAGTAAATTTGATGTCCAGTTCAAAAGCCTCTTTTTCATGCAAGGGGACCTAATAGGGTATTGAACTACTTTGCAATACAGTAGGAAAAAAAAATTTCCTTTTTTAATGGTTACGGAAGCAGGAACTATTGCACTCTGTGAATGACTGCTCAAAATGTAGTTTTCAGTTAACTATTTGGGTTTGGATTTATTCTTGTGTGGATTTTTTGAGGAGCAAGTTGTTTCTTTGCTTTAGGTTTTGTGGGGTTTTTTGTTGTTTTTTTTGTTGTTGTTTTGTTTGGTGTTTTTTTTGGTTTTTTTGTTTTTTTTTTTACTTCATAGTGGGCCTATGAAGCTGTCTTGTTTCCATCTAAAAGGAAGAAAAAGAGAGGTGTAGATAGATAGATAGATTCGCTTGAGTGTGTGACCCCTTTGTCTTAGTGGCACTGACTGCTACAGCAGTTGTTTGTTGGCATAAGTGTAACAGGATTCCTGATCAACTGGATCATTTTTCCTTTCTTTTCAACTTTTGGCTTTGGGGATACTGAATGCTTGCTTTTGGTGAAGAATCAACATTTGGAAACTGTTACAGATAAGACCATTGAGGGTGAGGAGTTCGGTCACTGGCTCACGGTAGCTGTAGCTCTGAGGGCTGGACTTCTCTGCCATGGAAAGAGCCTGACTTCTGGGGGGTTTCCTAAGTGGTCATGTTAAATATTTAAAATATGACCATCTGATTTGTATATCTTACCATAAGTTTGTGTATTAAGTATATGGCTTTTATGTAACTTAAGTATTTTTGTGATGAAGCTGTACTATACTAGGCTTTAATTTTGGCTGTCTTCTGCTAAAATGAAGGATATTTTGAAAAAGGCATCTCCTGCTTGCCATGGCTGACTTAAAAATTTGATGTACTGTGTGCACAAACTGTTTTCTGAACTATCTCTTCAGTGGAGTTGGGAGAAATGTTTTCCAACCAGTTTCAACTTTTTTCCATGTCTCATAAACCTAGTAATTTTCAAGTTCAATGTGGTGCTCAGTTTACTGCCCATGGAAATCACTGCTCTGTGCTGTGTTGAGGAAGTTTACTGTTCCTGAATGTTGTTTTGGGCAAATCTTATCACTGCAATAATCTTTACGTACTTGTAGACCACTAATCTGTGTGCAGGACCACTTTAAAAAATGTTCCTTCTGGAATTGTAAAATTGCATTGTTAAACAGCACCTTTAAAACAGTAAATTCATTTAGTTTGAGTGGCTGTACTTGACCTGTGTCTGTACACTTGCAGAGAAGCCTGATTTATGTGAGTTCCACCCACATCCAGAGCATAAGAGAACTCTTGCCCTAAAGCTGAATAGCCGTATTAACCTTAGGTTTGTCTTTGCCAAAGGTTTGTCTTTGCTGATAGGCTCCACCTTATCATGAAGGTTGAAGCTCAGATTCTCAGTAATCACAGGGCTACAAGAGCGTTATCAGCCAGGCTTTCTGCAGGGTTTGTTCACACTAGTCCTTCAGCACAGGAGAGTCCTTCAGTGCTATTAGGAGATGGGTTTTGGAAAAGGATTTGCTCTGCACAGCCTTTTCCCATCTAATCTCTCGAGTGAAGACTCATACGGGAGAAGTACTGACTGCCGCCAGAAGGAAATCAGTCCCACAACGTCCTTGAAGGAGAGGAACAGTCAGAGCCAGGCTCTGCTTGGACCTTGGCCTGGGGATTGTTCCCAGCCAAGGGTGGACCAGACATCTGCTGACTCTGCGCTTTCACTGAGGGCTCTCCATGGCCCTGGGGAGACACAATATTGCACTCGTTGATCAAAGTGTACTTGTAAACTTTTTTCACCCAATGTGAAAGACAAACTATGTAAAATAGTTTGTCTCTGTCTCCTCCTCCATCGCCTCCTCCATGAAAGCCTGAGTTTCTTTTAAAAATAGGCAACGTGCATGCTGTAGGACTGCCAAGTCCTGTGGAGGATGCGGCAAGGCTTGGAATACAACTCACTCGTTCTCACAGGGCAGCAGGACCACACTCACACAGTGTGCTGGGAATGGCATCGCAGCTGGGTGACATTTGTCACAATGCTGTGCACCCTATTGTGGGGAAATAAGAATATGATCTCATGCTAGAGAACCCAATTACAAATAAAAAGCATGCAAATCGTCTTGGATTAGAGGAGTTGCATTTTTAACCAAATAGTTTTTCAGATTATGTGTGTTTCTCTGTTTCCTGAAATAAACCTGAATTCATTTTTTTATTTAAGGATAGCGAATAAAGGGATTTGTTTTTTCCTACTCCTAAACAGCCTTAAAACCATTATCTTCCTGGTTAATACCAGGAAATCAAACACTATATCAAATGTGTTTTTTCTGGCTGTGTTTGAGTCCTTGGAAAGGGCAGTTTGTTCTTTCTGCATTTATGTCAACCAAGATTTTTTTTACTGGAGAGTGGGAATATGTAATGGGAAGATTTTACAGTAAGAAAGTGTATTACTAATAATTATATTATTATATTGTATTCTATTTGTCAGAATTAAATGAAGGGAAGACTTAACCCTAACTGAAGATGAAGATGGACAGTGTAGGTAAAATTGCAGTCTGTTATGGTCATCCTGGATGCTTTTTTACCTCAGCCATCCAAGCAATCACTATCACTATCACTAGTTAATTCAAGTACTTCTCACGTGCTCTAGATTAACTGCCCATTCTAGAAAAAAAAGCTACATTCCTGTGAGAGACAGTTCTGAACAATACAGGTTTTAAAAGAAGACTTGTAATAGTTTTCTAAATTTGAAGTAATTTTTCCTTTAAATATTTAGATGGTGATTTGTCTTTGTGACAACCTGTAATGAAGCCTAACACTGCATTAATTTCAGAAGCTAAAATATTCACGAGGTACAGAGTTCTAAAGAAAAGTCAGACCACTGCTGAAAGTAAAGCCATTAGCTGGGAGCAAGTACCCAGAGTTTGTGAAAGTGATAAATCTGCTTTAGACATCAATGGCCCCTTCTGCAGGTGCAGAAGGAATGTTTTATTCTCTTTGTGTTGTCTCCCTTAGTTTGAGTCTACAGAAAACACTTAGTAAAGCTGATAAGCCTTTCAGAAATGTAAATGTAGAATATTTGGGAGTGGTATTTATTTTACAAATAAATACTATTGATTAGAGGCTGAGATTTTCTGATTCTTATTTCTCAGAGGATGCACTTATGGAATAAGACAAAACATAAACTATTTCAGATTGATAACTATGGATTACTTGCTATTGATGCAGTCTCAGTTTAATAAATTTGTAATTTCTTAAATGTAAAAGTGTTTAATTGCTTATGTATTTCTGAAGTTTAATAGTGTTTTAAATTTGTTTTTAAAAAGCCATATTTATATAAAATTACAATTTTCATTAGTAGTCCAAGTAAATTTGAGAATCAGTTACCAATTTAATATTGAATATGGAAATCAGGAAAATGACAAAATATATGCTGACCTAAGCAGTTTCTTAGCCTGTCTCTAATGTAACATAAAGGCTGCATTTAACTGCAGATGAGCTACTGGCTGATATATCTTAGGGTTTCTTGATTATGTGAATCAACTGTTCTTTTGTAAAATAACTTAAATACACAACAAACCAGAAAAAAATAAAATTGACTTGTAATACATTACCACGGGCTAACATCGGTAACTTTTAAAATGTGTTTTAAATCAGTTTTCTTGCCTTTTGAATCTCTCTGACTGCAAATAAATCTTCCTGCTTTTATGCATATGGCATAGTTGAAGAATCAAATGGAGACATCCAGTTTTTTACCGTGAAGAGATACTGAACTAAACACTATAAAGTTTCTAGGAAAATGTTTTTTGTGAACTGATGTGTGTTTATTTGCAGGCATTTAAGGTATATTTAGGAGAAGCAAATCTCTTCTAAATTGGTTCTTTTTGTCTAGTCGTGCTAAACAAAAGCTGAAGGTCTTTTACCCTACATCATGTGATTAATTTGCATTCATTCCATCCTAGCTCTTGTTGGATGACTTGGACATTGAGCCATAGCTGTGACATGGGGATGAAGAGTCATTGGAGATGTTCTCCCATGTTCCACAATCCCTTTTTCTTTCTTGTTTTGAGGGTGTGATACAGGTACACTCTCAGCACATCACTGAGAATATCAGATGGTAAAACACTGCCCAGCTATCCTGCCCTGATACCTTAATTACCCTACTGGTTCCTTTATTAGCAAGTTCTTGTTTTAGACTGCATCTTCAGCTTCTTAACTCCAGGCAGGTGCCATGGAGTCACTTCATTTTCAAACTACATTCCTTGCATTAATGTTATGCTACAGAATATTATCTTTACTCTCATGGTTTCTGTTTGTAATGCTGAGGTTTGGGATTTTTTTTCAATGGTATGGGCTGATCCCAGCATAATGTAGGGGAATCATAACTGGCTAAAACATTTTCTATTGACTTCTGTGTTCAACAGAGGCAGCACAGTAGCTCTGAACTGTTAAAGCATTTATATTGATAGACCTCTTCTGGGTAAAATTCCTGTAATTTATTGATGTGTCAAAAATTTCTTTCATCTTCCTCTTGAGCACTATTGGGGAAGATAATTTTTAACTGGTTGATTTCCAAGTAGAAGCTCATTTACCATCTGCTTGGGAAGAAACAGTAAGCTGCTGGCTATAGCTTGACAGCTACAGGCAGGTCAAGGGCACATGCTTGTAATTTTGCTGCAGTGATTCCTAACTAATTAGCCACGAGGAACTTTCTGAGAATGTTCTGTTAAGATCATTTTCTTCTCTCCCATTTTGTTAATGAATGCAGTGCTCCCAGCTGTGAGGCTCTGAGTGATGGTTGCTATTATGGATTTATCCTTTCAAATTCTGCCTCTAATTTTAAGAAATTATATTCCCTGACTTTAAGTTTCTAGTGGTAAAACTGTAAAAGGACAAGTTATTCCTCAGTGAGTGTTGGGAAATACAATAATAAGATTTTATAAATACTGGGTTGCGATAGCTAGCTGTATTAGAGGAGGGAAAATATTGTTCACAAAAAATAACCATCTGTAGTCCATATTAGTTGACTAAATATTTGTATTACTGTTTTTTTATTAGAATGGTTTAGAAGTGATTCACAAAATGATGCTTCACTTTACTGCTACTGTGGTTCCCAGTAAATCCAGAGTAGGGCATTAGGCAGATGTGTGGGATAAAGTTTTTTTCCCATTTCCTCCTACACATACATACCTTGTGAGGACATGGAAAAACTAATCTGGGCTGTTCAGATTACTTAATGTGAGATGTACCTGATTGTACCCAACTAGGACATCTTCTTGCATTGCTAATCACTCTTAAGAACATGCATTAGAATACAGAATGAACTGAAAAGTTGTCCTACCTGTTCAAAAATGGTATGTGTGTATACATACATAAGCTTATAGACAGGCATGGCATTGATCTTGTAGCTATTGGCTTGAAATATTAGATATTTCTTGTTCCTCATAATTAAAATTTTCCATCTCAAAAAGTATATTTGATGCTTGTACTTTTATTCTATTGTATATATATTTATAGCGAAATACAGTTAGAGGTATAGACATTCAGCTGGCAGCCAGTTTTGATTTCCAAAACTTGACATAAAATAACATTTGCAGTTTTACCTGTAGTTAAAAGATTCTGCCTGATTTTTTCCCCTAACCACACAAAGTAACAAGATTAAATAGGATAACATTATTTTGGGCTTTAAATCCACTTGCATCTCACAGTGGAAAGGTCTAATCTGGCAGACCAGTCCAGTATGTACCAGACTTTATGATAAGCTGTTGCCCATATGTGTTGTCATTGTTCCCAGGAGACAAGCCTGGAGGGCTGCTGCTGTGTTTCAGGTATGGTACAGTGTTTTGCATTAGAAAAGTGAGCAGAGGAAAGATATTTAGTCTGTGAAATACTGTCGACACTAATCTTTTAAACAAAGGAGCTTGGCGTGGCCGTTGTCAAAGGAAACTAAACCTGTTGTTTTGTTTTCCCGTTGTTCCCTTGCACAGAGACTCTGGTCTGTGAATGACCGCTGACATTATGCCACAGAAATTGATACAAGGAGAATACTTGGTACTTTCCAACCTTGCTTCGAAGCCTGGCACCAGTGTTGTGACTGCATTCCCCTGTTTCTGTGCTACAGTGAATTCCTTGTGTTCATTCTGAGAGAAGTTGGATGACTCTCTCTCTCCACAAGGTTTTTTTCCTCTCTGTTGCTGTCAGTTCAGAAAAACTGTATCTGTCAAATAGTTTGTCTGCCTGACTTCTGTGGCCCAGACTCAAAGATGCATGAAATGAACCAAAAAGGGAGGGCAGGATTTGGAAGGTGTAGGAGATGTCTGCCACAGAGGGATGTTTTTCTGCTCTCTTAGAGTTTCAAGCTAAACATATGGTATCAAAAGAGGTGAACAGAGGTCATTTGAAAATTAGTGGTAGTGTTACTCCCAGGATGCTTGAAGGAAGTAGCTGAAGTAACTCAGTTACTTGCATGAGATCTCAGTGATGATGTGGGCAGGAGAAAGGGAACTTGCCATATGAGTTCCAAGTGACATGTGCCACACATGACAGCTTTGCAGGTAGTGTAGTGCAAAACCATAGGCCTTTATGTGTAGACAGATGTTTCTGGGAGTGCAGGATCTTCAGTGTTCTTAATTGCTTGCTAGTATACTGGGTTAAATTCAGGCTGTGCATCTCTTAATCTGCAGGATTGTGCTTTTTTTGTTGTTGTTGTTTGCTTATTTTTTCCTAAGTACTGTTAACTTTCTAGCCTTTGATGGCATAGCTTTCTCAGCAGCTGCTGTGTTCTGCCATAGAGTTATCTGCATGTTGAGGGTGGAGAATTCTTTTCTGTCCATGTGCAGTTTCATGAGGCTGTAGTAAGTGGCCCTGAAGTTCATAGTTATTTCCAAGGAATGTAAATACTTGTACCAACCAATTTCAGGAGAAGTGCAGAACGTGATACACTTAATGAAATCTCTCAGTGACGGAAAGTATTCCTACCAGCTGAGCTCATTTCAGGCTTGCTGGCACAGTCTGTGTCTTTATGCTAGAAGAAGAGCTGTTCTGTGTGTGGGTGATGCTGCCTTTCCACTGCCATCCCTTGCCGTGTTTTCCATCATGTGGGTTATCTTTAGTTTTTGCCAAAGACCACTGCTGGGTTTTCCTGTCCTCAGAAGACTTGCATTTTCTTTCCTGATGTCCTGCAGGGTGTTTAAACACAAGGACAACTCTGCAAAGACTTTGAGATGCTGCTTTTTAAATGGATTATTAAAAAAGTGTCTAGCAAACAGAGTTGCTGTCAGTTTTGGAAGTACTTCATGCACAGTTTTATCCTGTTAATTGGTGCTCCAAAGAGGCCATGGAGATTGAATAAACTCAAATTTCTTAGTCAGTCTTTTAAGAATCAGTACCTAATATTTCCACTGCATGGTCAACTGCTGTAGTCTGATCTGGACAAGATAGCCTCAAAACTGATGTCTGCATAATGCAAAGGTGGAATATGTTCAATAAAGTTGTACTTCTGGGGGAGCGTGAATGCCAAGTATTATTTAAATAATTTCATGCATGTTAACATATAGTCAAGATTTAGGTTTTTCAGAAGGTAGAAATCTATAGAAAATGGTGTGTGTCTAATAGGCTTCCTTCTAACTAATGGTGTAAATATGTAATTTAGCTTTAGCCAACATACAATGAAATAGTACTGAAATCACTCTTGTAAATAGCATACACATCCTGTTGTTGGCTTTGCTTCAGCTGTTTCTTCACATTTGGCTAAGCTCAAGTAATAAATTGCTGTAAAACTGGAATACACTCTGGAAGTTGATTAATCATCTGACTCAGTATTGTCTTTTAGTTTGCCATGAGAAATCTTTCCAATCTATGAGATCATGGATTAGTTGGTTGGACAATTTAGAGAGACATGTAGTACATTCCCCTTTTTTACTGCCTTCCCTTTCAAACTTGTAGAATCTCAGCAAAGCAAAAATGATAAATGACTCTTTTTTCCAAGTTTTGCCAGAAATATGTATTGCAATGAAAAATCAGGCATCTGAATTGATACCTCCTTTTTTTGTCTAGTTTTGGACATTGTAGGTGGCATTTATCTCATGAGATGTAGATTAACTCCCTGCCCATTGCATGTGGGCAGGAATCTTTAAGGTCCCTTCCAACCAAAACCATTCTATGATTTACGTGTTTGAGACACTGATTTAGACTTGCCTTGAAATCAGTGAAAAGAAATGAACACTGTAGGAAGTGACTCACTTCAGGTTTCTAAAAACATGTTGCATAAATTTCACTGTAAAGTCCTTTTTCTTCCCATTGATGAAAAAAGGTAATGATTAATTCTGTTGTGCTATTGATGCTGCCCATGTAGGTGATGTGATGTCTGTTCTGTCCATCCACGGGCAGGGGGTGGTTGTGACTGATAAGGAGATCGAACACTTAAAGGCAATTTGTCTAGATTTGCAGTCTCCTCCATATGCCTTTCCAAATTTCATTACGAGTGTGTGCTAAAATATTCCTTGCAAATGTCCTTTGCTGTGAGGATGAGTGGTACACTGCAGAGGCAGGTCACAAATTAGGCTAACAATGCCACTCATGCTTATGTGGGCAGAGTAGGTGACATCTGCGGTGACATTTTTGTTGTTGTATTGTTAATTTATAGCGTTAATTTTTTTTTCCTCTTCTGATGCGGTACCATTTCACTTATTTGGCTGCGTTGAAGGTGAAACTTTATTGCTCAACATACTGGGATGTAATGATCTCAATGGCAAGAACATTCTATCATCAGCTTGCATAACAAACAGGTTATGCTTATTTTTTAACTGAACTTTACATTCTTCATAAAATGTAGTTTTGTTGTATTCTGTGCCCCTTTTCTAGCTTCTTTGTACATGCATGCAAAGGAGGAGGTAAAGTGAAGTGGTACTGGACTGTAAGCAATCTTGTCTCTAGCTGCAATCTTACTGCAGGCTGTTAATTTTTTTTAAAATTCTTTTTTCCTGGATCCTTAGAAGGGAACTGCATCCAGCGAGGTAACCATAAAAACCAAACAAGCTGTAGGTTACAGCAAGGATGAGGGTTATGTTGCCAGGACTCTACAAGGATGATGATGGTGGAAGGTACAGGTGTTGTGTCCAAGAAAGGGTTTGCTGGGGCCTGTTGGTCAGTGAGGGTGTGAGGGGAAGAGTCACAGTGGCAGATGGGGGAAGGGGGAGGAAAGGAGAGAACTGTACATTTCAATAGTTTTAGTGGGAGTGAATTCTCACAGGACTGTAAATAAACCCATGCCACTGATTTACCACTTCAAGATTAATGTCTGGGCAAAATTACTGTTTCTGCACACTTAAAAATTAGTGAAATGGATACTTCATTGAGGGTGTTTTCTTTTGTAGCAAGGGTAGATCATTTCGGCACCAACTGATTTTCCCTGGGGTTTCTGTTGCTGCCCTGGTTTTGGGATTTGGCTATTTCTTGTTGACTGAATTCACAGGAAAGCTATTCCTGATATTGAATTTGGCACAATGGCTGAAGTTTGAATTTGGCTTGTACTGGTTAAATCAAGCTTTTGATTTGGTTGCCTATTGTCCAGTATGCTAATCCATGTTATTTCCAGCTGAGTTAAAGTGTAAAGTCATTAGAGCAGCGTGGGGCTTTTGTTTGTAGAGGAAAGGTTAAGTTCTGCAGGCAGCTCTTACTGCTGCCAGCATAGCTGCTAATCTGAATTTGGGGACTAATTACCTGTAATAGTTACAGGACAGAGTCCTGTGTTGAGCAGAAGTCTGATTAGGCCAAAGTTTGAAAAGCTTTGTCATGGGGAATGTTTTTTAACATTTTTCAGGAACTTGAGTTCTGATTTAGTTCATTCAGAACCAGATATTTACCATACTACTATATTCAGCCTAATAATTTCCTAATGCTGATATTTTAAATAAGGTCTGAAAAACCTATAACAGAATTAGCCAGCATTTTAAACTATAGTAGCCTGTAGCTATTTGTGGACTGTCAATATTGTTACATTGTTTCTGAGTTGTTTCTAATTCAGCTTTTGATAACCACAGATAGCTATTGGGGGTGTGAGGGATGAGGAAGCCAAAACTGATCTGATGAACAGATTTCAAAACCAGTCTGTATTGGAGTGGTTTGGAGATTAATAGATTAAAAAAAAAAATAAATTACTATTTGTTCCTAGACCCTTATGGTTAAAAGTTTGTATGCATTAACATTTTTGGATATGCTTTTAGCTGTACTCAGAAACAGTTGTTTTCCTTTTTTAAACACTTAACTTTGTTTTAAAATTCAACAGGAGTTATTATTATACACAAACTATTTAACTTTAGTATTATGCCCTTTTACAAAAGAAGTGGAAAACTCTGGTTTGGAATGGAGGAGAATTAAGAGCACAAGGAATGAAAACAAATACCGCCTTCACAAAGAGAGCTCAGCTTTAACAGAAGAAATACAGGCTGCAAACTTGCGTTGGGAATGAGGGGCAAGTCAATTATGCTTGAAAATAGTAGCATAAATATCCACTTTTGTACAGTATGACTTATTAAGTCATGAGTTGAAAGCTCTGATTCTTGATTAACATTACTTAAGATCATCCAATAAGTTAGTACCTAACATTTTAGGTTTCAAAGCCTAGTTAAACAAAACTTTGTAATTCTCTTTAAAAACTGCACATTATTTCCCTATATGATACTGTTCGATGTCTTTGGTGTTGCTTTCTTCTTCTTTCTCCTAACTTAATACTGTAATAAGAGACAGTTTTTCTGTGTGATAGGAACAAAAGTACTCATTTAGGAAAAATATTCTTATTACTAGTTTGGAAAGGAAAGAATGTGTAGTCCTCATCATGGATTTGCAGTCTTGAAGCTTCTACGGGTTACTTCCAAATAATGGGTGAATTGTATACAAAATAATGACCTTTTTAATAATTTGCAGGCTTAGAGTGCAGTTATTGAATAATTCTGAATTTTTTTGTGGTTTTATTTCAGTCAGAGGGAATGTTCTCAAAGCTGCTGGTATAAACTAGAGGTTAGCAGATTGGGTCAATATCTGTTCTTCAGTCCATGGATGGTAGCTTGCAAAAGTGTAAGCCTGTCTGATACTTATGTATTTATAATGTATCTCTGTGACCCATATGAGACAGAAAAATCTGGAAGGGTGTGTAGCATATCAGAAAATGTAGCTGTCTACCTGAATGCCCAGCAGTGTCAGAATGTTGTGTTGAGCAGAACAGTGAAGGGTGATGATTGATCACTGCAGTTCTGACGTGCAGATAATTGATAGTGGAACCCAATTAACAACTGGCCCTGAAGCCAGCCTCATCATCACATCTTACTTACATATGTATCATTAATTAATTAATTAATTAATTTTTATTTCCATCTCTTCCTTCTGGTCACTTAAAAACTTTCTTCCTCAAGAAGTCATCTGGTCTGAGAAAAGCCTTATTTTTACCTGCAGCCAATTGTGTATGGTATTTCTGGATGGCTATCCATTATTGATAATGCATTTTTTTTTTCCTGCTGTTTTGTTTAGATGACAGTGCCTCTGCTGCAAGCAGTATGGAGGTCACAGATCGCATTGCCTCTCTGGAGCAGCGTGTCCAGATGCAGGAGGATGACATCCAGCTGCTCAAATCTGCCCTTGCTGATGTGGTCCGACGCTTGAACATCACGGAGGAGCAACAGGCCATGCAGAACAAGAAAGGACCTACCAAAGGTTTGCATTTCAGATAGATGGAAAATAGTGTAGTTTAATGAGTGTTTCATATGTGTTAAAACAGGTTATTCATTAGATCTTGAAATATTCAAAATCAACAAATCAAAATCTAAATAAAATACATTTGAAATTCAACCTGTTAAAAAGAACACATAAAAATCCAGATGGTTAAATCTGTGAGCCTTCTACAGTTTACATGAGCCAGCAAAGCATTTGTATTTTCTTAATGCTTAATCTACAATCTACATTTAACCATTGCTACCATTTCCTTACTTCTGATCAAGATATATTATAAAATCTTTAGGGAAGGCATTGTCTTCTGTGGGTGAAACTCCTAATAGGTTGAGGTTTTTTTATCCTAAAAAATGAATTAAACTTCAGTAAAATGTAATGGACATTTAATTTAAAATGTCTTAAGTGTCTATGGATCACAGAGACATAACACAACTCTAAGCTAGCACAGAGTTGACATGACTAAGGAGATGGTACAACACCAGCTGCTCAGCTGTGAAAGAAAGGTAGAGCTGTGGTTGTTGCCTGACCATGTTCCAGAGCAGCAGAGCCAGCAAGTTGCAAGGTGTGACAGATGTCACTGCTTGGCAGAATTCTGTGCTGTGCCCATGTGCCACACTGTGCTCTCTTGTGGCTCCTGCTCTGCAGGAATGGGTTTTTCTGTGCACAGTTCAGAAAAGCTGGACCTGAACATCCGACACTTCACAGGAGTAAAGGTTTATTGTAGCCCAACCAGCGTGGTTTACTGTAGTGTATGAGGCTGCAAAGGCCTGGGAGGCTGCCTGTGTGCAGCTTAGAGAAACACACACAGTATTTCAGGGTGGTCTTAGGAGTAAGAGTAGGGGCAACCTAGATGTGAAAGAAAGTACTGACTTCACGGGCTCTCTGTTATCTAACTTAAAAAGTTGTTTCTTTTAGGGTCCTGATATGTATTAATATTAATTAAAACCTTACTTTGCATGAGAATTATGTTACATATTTATGGATTCATCATTTTCTCAGTTTAAAGTTAGGACTGCCTTTAATCTTGGTTATATATTTGTGACCCTGCAACAAATATTTAGTTCTAGTCATTGATTTAACAGACTAGGTAGGAACTACTTAATTTGCTGAACTGAGATGTCATGTTTGTTAAAAATTTTGTGTTGGGAGATGAGGAAAGCTGGAAGGGACAGAATTATAGAGCCAAATAATGAGTTGGTTGTGTCTCATGCTAGCTGTCAGCTGGAATAGGCACTAAATATCTGTGATCTTGTCTTCATGTTCTCTTCCCTTTCTGTTGTAATCTCCTTATTTTGTCTTTGTTTTACTGAAAAAAAAATTAAAGTATCAGATAAGTTAAATGTTACTAAAGATAGCCTCCACTGTGATAAAATATTTCATCAAATCTGGTTTTACAAGGGATTAAGAGGCTTCATGTTGCCTGTGAAATAGATATTATCTGATGCATGGAGGAAATAAAGTCTAGTAATTATTGAGTTGTAACCAAATCTGTTCTTCTTGCCTGCTGGCTTTGCTTAGCAAAATACAAACCAGATTTTCGTGGGTTCTCTGAGCAGAGTTGAACTCTAAATCAGGAGATGTTTTCTTGATCATGGCAGACCATTAGTGCCATAGTTTGATGTACATTGAAGACAGGCTGCTGTGAGCCCATCCCCCTGTCTACTAAGGCTGGTCTTGTAGGGGTTTGTTTATGGGATTTGTGTGTGTGTGTGGTTTGGAGGTTTTTTAATGTATAGTATGGCATGGCTGGTTCTTAATGTGAGTGTGAAAGTACAGTGTAAGAAGTTTTACTGTAATAATGCAAATAGAGGACTAGAAATGTCAATTGGTCTTCCATTGCAAATTACCAGAATGAGTCCTGGTATTTGTCAACAAACCCCACCTAATTTCTGGAGAAGATTGATACTGTGACTGTTTATGTAAAGAACTCTCAGTTTGCTGTACATCAGCTGTATCATTTAGTGTATGGTCAATCTTATTAAACATGAATTATAAACATGAAAGAGAATCTGAAGTATTCTGATCACTTGTTTTTTTCCAGCTGTTTTGTCAAATACGATATATTTCATGATGGCCTATTATTCCATAGTAGGCACAACTACTTTATAAAAAATTGTGTGCAATTACTTAGCATAAGACTAATTTTAGTTTGGAATAGCATTATGGAGACTCCTGATGGAGACTCTTAGGAGAAGGGCTTTTTTAGACATGGGGGAGCTGGAGTGGTGGTTTCTCATGCTTTACCCCTTAGGCTGCATGAACTGAACCTGTTTATTTTCCCTATATTGTTTAATGACTAATTCCACATTTGGAATTTTAAAAGTGAAATTTGATCCCACAGAATGTCACAGAAATTGTGCCCTGGGTCCTGAAGCATACTGTGTGCTGCTGTTGTCATTTGATCTATAGATGAAGTAGATCAGGATTAAGTGTGTGTGTTGGGAGGGGTCAGTGCCTTTGGAAAAACAGGATCCCCCCCAGTACTGTATAAAGTCTGGAACAAGAATCTTCATGGGACAAATTACTTCATTTTTCTGAGTATTTCAGATTTAAAATTAATGTAAAGATTTCAATTTTCAGACTTTCAGATCTATAATGGATAAGTCTTGAGCTTGTTTCCAGTCTTTGTGTTCTTGTTCTAAACTTGAGCTAAGCAGCTTAAAAGCAGCATACATCATGGAAAGGGAGCAGCTTATCTTCTCCATTTGTGGAGCTCCTTCCCTAATGGTGTTTTGAGTTTTTGTTTAGTTTTTTGGGGGTTTTTGTCCCTTTCCTTATTAAATTCTACTACTTGGTGGAGTTTCAGTATGGCTTCCTGCCTTTGTTTTACTTGTGTTTGTTGTTCTTTCCTTTTGCAATTATTGGTTTGTTTGTAAACTTAACAGCCCTATTAATCCATAGATCAGAGTATGATTAAAAAAGCTGCTGCTGAGGCTGATAAACTTGTCAGTCCTGCTACCACAGGTAAGATCTTGAAGCACCAGAACTTCCAAAATAAACATTACTGACAAAGAAGTCATGGCAGTGTGTTACTGACTTCTAACAGCAATGACATGTTTGGGATTGTGTGACTGTGATGCCAGTTACCACTGGTGAGAACTAGCTATTGTAAGTAAAACTAAATAGTTCCCGAGTAAACAGTGGATTTATTGAATGATGTACAGTTTTTCTGTGTGTTGTGCAAGAGTTTCATGGTGTTGTTTTCTACACTAGCTGACCATTTAAATCTCTATTTCCAGAAGTGTGGGTTGTAGGTTGGTGCTGGACCTGAAGCAAAACTTCTGTTAAAGGTTGCAGGGTTTATTCCTGGCTGCTGCTAGTTTCGATTTCATAAGGTTAGGAGAGTAAACAGACTCCAGCTAGTCCACTCCAGCTACTCTTTAGTAGGCATTATTTTTAAATAACTACAAATAAGGAAAATATTTTAATAATGTCCTTTTTTAACTTCAGTTGCTGTTTTTATTTGTCTTCTCAAAGCTCATTAAAGTTTTGTGAGCTACAGAAAGCTTGCCAGGAGACAGGTCCACAACTTCTCAACTGTATAGCTACCTGTGATTCTGTAGAATGCAACAGAATCTGTTTTATACATATGGATTAATTACAGCAGTTATTAGGAAACAAGCAGCAGAGCTTCCAGCACAAAACTGTAAAAAGAATTTAATATTAAAAAAAATCAATAAAGGAGAAGTAAATAGAATTACGATATCTGAATTCGTTAATTAAAAAAAAAGTAAATAGAGACTTGATAAGCCAAGTACACTTCAGATGTTTTGTATGAGCTCTGAAGACAGCATTAGTCAGTCAAAACAGGTCATGCAAGGCAGGGCTGGAAGGCACCCTTACTGAGCATAGAGAAAATTTTCTTCTTTTATCTCCTTTGTTGACGTTCTTTCCTGACATCCTTTACTCTTTCTAAGCCAAGTAAGGCTCATTCCTTCAGTATTTCCATTATAGGTTGTTTTCTAAATTTCTCTCCTGTGAAGAAATAAATGACAAATACGTAACAAGTAAGTGTGTATTCTAACAAAGTTTCAAGACAGTTCGTCTTGCAAGTTGCATTCTCTAGTAGACCATATTTACTGACAATCTTCTGAAGGCACAGATTTTCACATCTGTCTTTTTGTTCAGTATATGAAAACTTAGGGTGAGCAAGTCAATAAATGCTTGCTGTCAGTGTTACAATAAGATGTTGTTACAATATGACCTATAATTTTGTACAATTGGTACTGTTTCAGTTTAGCCTTTTATATCTTTTATCTTTGGCAGCGTTTTTTGAAGAACATTTCATAGGTATTCTCTCTGCTATACTCTCCAAGTTCAATGAAATTTTATGTTCCTAAAGTGACTTGTGACTGCTGCCTTCTCTCAGGTGGTGTTTCTCTGAACCCAGAGGCTTTTGGCATCTTTACAATGGCCTGTAATACAAAGTCCTGTCAAATTTCAAGTGATTCAAGCTTTTTTCCCTGCTGTAGAGAGAGCACTAGTCGTGTTTGTGTCTGTGTTTCAAGGCTATGATCCACAGTAGTTTTTGTGTTGGTACTCATTGCTTGCAGTTTTAAACACTGATTTTGCAACTAACTTCTAACTGCTTGAATGGGACTTTTCTGTTATTCTAATTTTAATTACAGCCATGACATGTAGATCCTTTTTTTGAGCCAATGTTTGATCAGAAGAATGTAGGTAGATAATGCTGGCTTATTACCTTCATTCTTCTACTGATTTCAGTAGCTTTTTTTGAATAAAGGGTATAAATCCTTTCTGTCAAACATAAGCCCACATTCTTTGCAAAAAGATCTTTTGGGGGGAGTTGAAATTTCTTAATAGATAATTTGCTTATGGAAAATCTCCAAGAAGATGGAGGGATGAAGAGCAGGAGTTTCTGGGATGACGGGTTGCCTTAATTTCTAGTACTCCTTTGGATGCAATACAGGTGGGCAAGAGGCTGATGCTCTTTTGACAGAGCAGGATTGGTTTTGAGGACAACAGCTTCTTTTGCACTAAGCTCCTTGATCTAGGACAGAGGTTTTACTTGATAGAACTATTATTATTATGAATAAAACCAATAATTTCTAAAATTTTCTCCAAGTTAAAACCCTCATCTGTGCTGAATTTGGCCATAGTGACACAAAAATGGCAGACTACATGAAAAATTTAAGATATTCTAGTGTTGTTTGCTGAGGAAAAAACACAGAAAAGTAAATGAAGGCAATGATTTAATCTTACGCTTGTTTTACAGCAAGACCACTGGTACAAACCCTGCCTTTAAGGACTACAGTTAACAATGGAACTGTATTACCAAAGAAACCAAGTGGCTCTTTACCTTCTCCATCAGGAACCAGAAAGGAGACTGTATCACCAGCAGCAAAAAGGTAAGCATCTATGAGAAACCTTATAACCATGCAATTGAAAACATGGTAAAGCTTCTGGTTTAACCTTCTGGATATGTAGTTTCTCTTACTTGCAAAGCAGCAGTCTAAATATTTAGTTCGGAAAGAAAAGGAGATGGATTTCATTCTAAGAGGCTTTAAATTTATTCATTCTAATTACAATTAAGGTTATTTCCATGAGTATTGAAAGAATGCATAATGCTTGGTCTTACTGGTTTGTGTTCATTTCTTGCTTTTCAGAATTTAGCATAGAGAGAATAAAGCATTTCTACTGTGCTGTTGCCCAACATGATGTGAAAAGTGGTGCAAGAATTCTTTGAGCAGCTAGCAGAATATATATACTCTGCAGAGAAACAGTGTTATCATTGCAAATCAGCATGTTATCTTTGGTGGTTTTCTCTCACTAACAAAATTATCATATAAACTGCATGCAGAGGGTTAGCAGCATCTCAGGGAGGAGGAAAATTCTATGCCTAGCACATATTTATGCAAATGAAAACATCCATCTTTAGATATCTTACCATTAGCATGTATTAAGGCCTTTTAAAAATTACTGCTCTGTCCCAATTTGCTTTGTGTGTAGCTGTTTTTAAATAGCCTAAATGTTTTATACATCTGAGTTACAAGGAATGGAATGGATGAGGTGAAGGAAGTTCAAGTTATATGTGGCAGTTACTGTGGTGCGAATCTGCTGGGTGGTATGTGTGTAAAAGATGAAAGTGTGGGCTTTGGGTTGTGGGTTTTTTGTACATTTATTTTGCATGTCTCCTCATCCTTTTATAGTGATGATGCTGTCAGCTCTGAGGGAGGGTCAGTTGTAGAGATGAGGGCATTAACCTGCTAAGATGTGAGGTCTCTCTCATAAAGAGAATTTTTCCTCAAAGGGGAGATGGTGGCTAAGGATATGCCAGTTTTTGTTACTATGTTGAAGGGGACTGATTTTCAAGAAACTCCAGGTTCTGTTATGTAGGGTAGAGAGAAGTTACACTGTGCACAGTTAAAATTGGAAAATAACATATTTATTTATGTCACAAAAATGAACTTCTGTGAGGTCTTATGAGTTGGAGCTCGCTGCAGCTGTAGGCTTTGGCAAGCTGGTCTGAATCAGTCCTTAACAGAAGAGAAGGAAAGCAAACACTGTTCAAACTGTTCCATTATTAGATCTGTGTTATCAGAAGTTTGAAAATGTGTGAAAGAACTTTCCTTTTAGAAAAGGAAACATATTAGCATTTAAAAAGGAGTACTATTTAGTACATACTGAATTTTAATACACGTTTCTTCTTCACATATTATTTTTTCTTAATAGTTATCTTAATTTCATTCTTCCTAATTAAGTTTCAACTAGTAGTTATAAAACAAATGAGAGCACAGGCATTGGGAGACTTCACCTGTGTACAGAGGGTGTGATTTCCAAGTCTTTATGCTCTAAGGTTCAGCATAGGAGTTTCTGCTCCGGAGCAGGGTGGATGAAGTGCAGGTCAGGATCATACTCATGCTTTCTCTATTCTTGGAGGCCTTTATGTAGTTCAGGTATTCCATCTGGTATTGCCTGCAGCCTGTAGGGATTATCCTGGCTTAGGATCCCTGTAGATAAGTGGCACCCTGTATCCCTTCCACTTGACCCACGTGCAGCCTGGATACCCAGAATGCTGGTGGGAAAGTCCTTAGAGAGCATCATTAGGGAGTATTTTTAGACTGTCTTGATTCCTGTGTGAGAAATTCTTCCACAGGGCAAGTATTTCATGTCCTTTTGTTATGCTTTGTCCGTTCTTGTTGCTGAAGAAGCTAGACTTAAGCCATTTAAAGCACCTCTTGGTGCTTTAAATATGCAGCATGAAAATGTGTATTCAGTTTTGGAAAAGAAAAAATATATATGGACAGTTCATCCATGGGTAAATAGGTGGACACTTACTAAGAGTGCTTAGGAGGGTGGGATTGCTTCATGTCCTGAAAAAAGCAGTTGTAAATTCAGGTGCTGTAGAATTATTGTTCCCTTCAAATGCTCTGAAATTCTGTATTGGTATCTCTAATGTGAAAATGTTCTTTATTGTTACCTTTATTAAACTATATCGAAGCATATTTCTATGCCTTGCCTATAAATGTACTTCAAGAGGAATAAAGTGGAATGGTAAGAACCTCATCAATTAATTACTGTACAAAACTTTTTTTTGCTAAATTTTTCTGTAATCATTTAATAGTAAACCTTGAAATAACTGCTCGGATTTCAGGGTTTTATAGTAAATGGTGTTCCACATATTCAGTATTCAAAGATGATACAGTAAGTGCTCCAAATAACTTTCTTGTATACAGTCAAGTAGAATAATTCATTATGCATCCTTAAGATGAATTCAATCACACTTTGTGTTTATACTGGACCCTTTTACCTTTGGGAACTGCATGTGTTTATGCATGAAATAGTAATGGAAATACATCAGCAAAACCAAATAGCTTCCTTTTTCAAGGGGGAGGACTTGTTTATTTGTGTTAGAAGCTTCTCTCAGTATTGCACAGTTTACAGATGGCGGGAAATCTTGAGGGTTTTTTTAGTTCTGATTTCTGCTAAGCAGTGCTCTTTTCTTATGAACTTCTTCCAGAACTGCAGCTCATTTTTAGTGTAGGTATTCTTTAGTCCAAAATATGGTCATGTGACACAGCAGCTGTAAATAGCATTAAGTGTTTATAGATATTTTTAAACTTAATTTTTACGTGAAGGCTTTTAACAGTTTTTCTCTACAGCACAGGTGCACAATTGGAAAGGTAGAGTTTGAAAAATGAATGTTAAAAGCAACAGTAGAATGGGAAAAATATTTTTTGCTGAGTCATCTTCTAAACTTTTGATCTGCTGTTGAAACTGACAAATATCTGCTAGGATTGCAATAGTAAAAAATAGCATCTTTCATTCTTTTATTAACTGTGACCATATATCCAAGAGAAAGTGTAGGTTAACAATGTCCTTCCCAAATGATTTACTGCATTATTTCATAAGGGCTTACAATCAAATATTTTCTGATTCCTCTCTTCTCTTATACTTAGCACTGTTTAGGTTAAGACTGTATGATGTCCAATTGAAGTGACATCAGTTTGTCCCTTGAAACAGTTTGTTGTGCATTATTTATGTAAATATATGCAAATAGCCTGCATGGGGACTAAGTGTACATCCCTGCATTCTCCTGCTTAGAGATAGATGTATTTACTGGTATGTCTGCAGACACAATCTCATTTCATACAATAGTTGTATTAAATGTGTTGGTTAACTCATTTGAACCCACAGGTTGGTATATGGCTTATCTGCCTTGCTGGATTACCAAGGAGATGTGGTTCAGAGTTCACTACATTTTCTGATTTCCCATTTAATATTTGAAATGGAAATGACTTCTTCTGGCAGGAATATAAAATTGGAGGTAATAAAAAAGGCTTGAGGCCGAAAGGGTGGAACTAGCAGGCTTTTATTTGAGTTCTGCCATATATTCTCTCCGTGACCTTATGCAAATCATTTAACCTCTATGCATATTGCTTTTCCATATGTAAAACATGTATCTCTGGGTATCAGTAGGTTCTTATAGGGCCTAATGTGATAATTAGATCCAGATCTTGCAAAGCATTGAGTAACCTCAACTGACTCTGACTTCAATTAGAATTGAGGGCACCAAACCCCACTTCAGCATTCAGATCTCATATAGTCAATGTCCATTTATCCAAGTTAAAGAAGGACTGAAATAACTTGAATAGAGCAAATGCACAAATCCAAACATGGATCAACTGGATTATAAATGTACGTGGTGGTAATACAGTGCAAGATAGAAAGGGGATGCTGGTGGTACTGGGACCAAAAATTGTGGTCAAGCACCAAGAGGAGCTGCTGCACTCAGGCTCTGGGGGCCATGTGAACACAGCTGAGAGGCTCTGGGTGCCAGCCAGCTAACAGAGAGCCTGAGTGATCCTGAGATGGGCTGGACAATCACCTGACACAGATAGACAGTCAAGAATTGCCTGGCTTTGTAAAGTGTTTGCATGTCATCTTCACAAGAAACCTTTGCTCAGAAAATTTGATTTTAATTTTAATATATTTACTAATTCTGTGATGTAGAAGTGTATGAGCTATTTTGAGTAACAGCTTTTTGAATGCTTCCATAGTTTTATTCTGAACTTTGTGCTTAGAATAATTATTTGAAATTTTCATTCCAAATAAGATAAATTTAGTGTATTGTGAGTAGAACTTTCCCTTCCCCCTGCACTCTTTCTTTGTCATGTAATGTGGCTTGAGGTTTGCTGCTTAACACTAAATTTGTCTTTGGAATTTGGCCAGTGTGTAGAAGTGATGTTTTGTGTTCCCTATTAAAATCTAAGGGTTTGTGACTCATCTAGGATAGCTTTGTTTCCAAGAGTTGAGGGGGAAAAAGAGGGGAAAAAAAAGTAAGAGAGGAGAATGCGGACAGTACCTTTCCCAGTAGGGATGCTGGTGCAGGCTGCAGGCTTGCACATACTTTGCCTTTCAAAAGGAGACAATCAGTCATTCTTTCTCCCCCAGCAGATTGCTAAGTATTACAATGGTGCAAAACTCTGACAATGCAGATCAAAAGGAAGAAGCAGGAACAAAGAAAACATAAAGAGCTTTGTTTGCAGGGAGAATAAAATACTTTAATATGATAAATTCCTGTTCTTCTAAACTCTAAACACATGGCCCCTAGGAAATTGTTCAGTCGCCTGGAATTAATGTTGTGTGTTCTGTTGGGGGGCAGCGATGGTTTGTAACTGGCGTGCACACAAACTGAATCAACCTTCAATTAAATGCTCAGTGTAACACTTGTCTCTCAAAGAAAATGGTTTGAAATATTTAGAATATAAATTAAAAAAGAAATCCCTCTCCACTGAACTTCGGGTGGCAAAACTATTACGCCACTTCACAATATCTCTAACAATTAAAGTTATTAGTGCGTTTTGCTCAGAGGCGTAATGAAATTAAAGTCATGTGTTATTCCTGAATTCATTCTAATTGATTTAAATGAGGGTCAGAATGAGTGCTAGACATAATATTAACGCCACCAGTTTCTGTCTTAAGAGCATTGTGTGCTGGTTTTTACTTTCTTTTATTAAAAAGCTATTACATTTTACCAAATAATTTTAGTAATAAAGTATATATCTTTTTAATTTTGGCCAGATTTGTTCACCAAAATTCAGTAATGCAACTACCTGAAACATTCATGCTATGCAGTGCTATATGTATGTATATATGAGGATTTATTTTCTTGTCTTTGTTGTTGCTTTTTTAATAGTCTTTGTCTTTTAGCTGGATCATCTGTCATGTTCCTTCAGATAACCTCTTTTTCTTTTTTTTCTTTTTCTTTTAATTTTGGGTCGCTTTACAAATGGTCAATCTATCGGGGCACTGCTGAGATTTTGTCATTCAAAGATACATTGGTGTTCTTAAATGTATGGTTTGAAATGATCAAACATCTGAGTCAATAAGCACTTTGTTGTTTACTCTTGCACGTGACTTCATATCTTGAAAGCATGCAATTTTGTCTTTTAATGTAAGTCTTGTAAATGTCTTGTTTCCACATTTTATTGTTGCATTCACTTTTTATTCTGCTTTGTTTACGCACCTCTCAATCTGGATTAAGCAGGTCTGTGAATCTTCTCAATGCATGCAAACTGAAAAAGCCTGCTCTAAGGTGAGGGATCCTTAATAGCTTTGTAGTGTTGAAGTTCAGTTGTTTTTCCTTTCCATTTCAATTCAACACCTAGAAAGTGGCTATTTTAGTAAAAGCCTTAACATGATAGAACTGTAATTATTATTGCCATTTTTAACATTTCCAGAAGTACATGTCTAAAACTTTCTCATCATTGATAAGTGCATCACACAGCTTAGATAATAATAATGTCAGTGATGGTATCTGCATTATTTCATACTAACCTAATTTTTATTATAGGAGCGTTAGACCACATTGTTGTCTTAAACAAGTTAAAAATTGTGTAACTACATGTTATGTTCTTAAATAATTGCAAATGCTCTCCTTTCATATCACTAATGTAGAAGTCAAATTCTGGAATCCAGTTATACTCTTACAAACCTGTAAGTTAAATGAATATTTTCTGTCATTTTAAATTCCTCCTCAGATAACAGTGTATCTGTTATGGATATAATCACTGGTGTTTAACAGCCTAGCTAACAAAATGTGTATAATGCCAAAACTGAGTTAATATAATGGAGTTATAGTCCTTGTTTCCAACCACTAACTAATACTTCTCACTGGGCTTTTGTTATTGTTGTTGAAAGTTTAAAATAAAATTTGTCAGAAGATAGCATTACTAATTAGTTTAAGCAGTGATGGACCAAAATCATAAGGGTTTAAAAGAACTTTACGCCTGTGGTTAAAGTAGTTTTTGTACTGATATGAGACATCTTTATTCAAAAAGAAAATAGAATTAAACTTTTAAATTTTAGTCCCATCCTTTCATTTCTTATCCCCTATATCATCTTTTGAATGTTGACAGCTATAAAAATAAAACCCCAAGCAACATTAAAATTAGTTTCAAATCGTTTCTGTAATTTAATTTTTTTCCAAGATTAGTATACTTTGATAATGTCCTTAATTAATTTTGGTGTAGGCTGATGTTGACACATATTTTCTGCGTTAAGGGTAAGAGGCATCAACATCAGCCTACATTGAAATTTTCTTAACCAGGAAAGGATGCCAAAATAAAGATCTGATCCTGACAAATCACACAGGATTTTTCTGTAATTAATGTATATAATAGTGGAAGGCACATGCTAATAAAGCTATTTAATGTGGAATAAACATTTTCAGTATTGAGGTTTTATTTTTTAACTGGAGTGGTATTAAATTGGATGATGTTATGAGATGTGGGGAGAATAGTTAAATATTAACAGTATATTCTTTAATTTACTAGAGAAGATTTTTTTCATGCATTTGACATTGAGACAGCTTGGATAGTGTTAGTCTAGTATAGGAAGTACACTTCTGAAATTAAGACAGAAATAAATTCTTGTTGCTGCCTTTTCTCTTCCCCTATAAATGTATTTTTTTCTGTCTTTGTGTAATTTTGCATTCTGCTTGCTCTCTTACACTGCTTTCTTCACAGAAACACTATTTTTTTAATTTCAGCTTAATCATTTGAAGCTTCTTTTTATTACAAGAATGCAGCACTGGACATCTGTCCTACCATCGCATGTACCAGAAGGTTTTTTTGTCAAGCTGCCTTAACATGCATCGCCTCTGCAGATCCGCCCCTGGATGGGCACTGCCTTCTTTTCAGAAGGGCAATTGCTTTGCAGAAAGACTCTGGTTCAGGTGTTCCCATCATTTCTGTAACTGAGTCTCAGTTGAGGTGTTGAAACATTCCCCTCCGTGCTGGTAAAAAGACATGGGGGAGCAGAAATAAGTTTAGGTTTTTTTTAAAGCAGGTGGTGTACAGTTGCTAAGCTAAGCATTTTTTGACCAGACAGAAAAGTCTATCTTGGTTCCCCTAGTTATGGAGAGCCAACTTACACCACACATAAAGTGGGACAGGGCCAGAGGAGCTGACTGAGATGACAGGGTAGGGACAGCTATTAGAGACTGATAGCTATTAGAGACTGATGGGGAGGTCTGGAGTAGTCCTTAAGAATGCATGAGATGAGTATTCTGGTAAGCAGAGCATCTCTGGGGGTGTATGGAAGCCAAAGGGGAGGTGGCTGGGGATGATAGTAGGTGTGACTAGGATAAGACTGGTCTTAAAGGAGCAAGTACTGAAGTTTTCACAGTGGGATGGAGCTAGTGGTTGGGATTTGGATAGAGAGATATGAGCTTGAAAGCTGTCATTGGTGTCCCTGGTTTCTGGGGTGGGAGAGCTGTTGAAGGTGATTATTTAGTAAGGAGATTTTATGGCTTAAAGGGGATATTTTCATTGTGCTTTCTGCAGGGGAGAAAACAGTACAGGACTGAAATGGGGGGAAATGAGACCCTGACATTGAGTTCTGTTGTTCAGTTACTGCCATGGGGGTGATTCCTGCCTCAGTCTGGGTACTGCTGCCTGAGCCTCTCTGCTGCAAAAGGGCCTGCAGCAACGTGTAAAGCATTATCTGCTTTGGGGCCTCGCCCTTAGCTGCTCCCTGTCTTGCTAGGAAGCACTGCTTTAGGGAGAAGTGCTTTGGTCAATAATTTGTCTCCTATAAGGTGTAAGTTCTGACTGAGCTTCTCTTAATTTGCTAAGTAACACTGCTTGTGTTTTGGCTCACATTTTTTACATTAGAGAGAGCTGGATGACTAAGGGGTGCCATAAAGGCACACAGGAGCTCCCTTTATAGCTATCTTGGCAGGAAGGATAGTTGAAGAGTGAGAGGGTAGGGTGAGCTTGTAAGCCTTTGAGAAACCTCCTGTCAGGGCATGTGGGGAATCTAATCTAATCATATATGTAACTAGGAAGCATACATTTTTGTCAACAATATAAAAAACACAGGCTAGCTCATCATTAATTGCAGTTTGGAGTATGTTAAAACTAACTTTGAACCCCAGAATAACTGATATTGGATGAAGACCCAAAGTTAGCGTGCTTGTGTTCAAATTTTGACATACTTTTGGCATTCTCTCTAGTCTGGCTGGAAATGTCAGGCAATATGATTTCTCTTTAAATCTTTCACTTCTTCGTAAGAGAATCCAAAAGTTCAGAAGTATGGAGTGGTAGTCAGAGACTTGAAACATGACCCAGAAAAATGATTGCAACTACTCTATGAAATTGATTTAGCCCATCTTCTATTTTATGATTAAGGAAAAAGCAGTATTTTTGTCTCTGTTGCACCAGGTACTCAGCAAAACTCTTACACAGGCTCTTTAAGAAACCAAGTTAAGATTTTTTTAAAAATTGTAGTTATTTCTTTAGGGTCAGTGTTCTACTTGATACATTTCTCAAAAATATTTATTGTAGAATATATACTTTTATAAGTGCCACTGTGAAACTTGCTCCTTGTTTTATTAGCACCATTAAGAGAACCAGTTCAGCTGAGCGTGTGTCCCCAGGAGGTCGGAGGGAAAGCTATGGAGATTCCAAAGGGAGTCGCAACCGCACTGGTTCCACCAGCAGTTCATCTAGTGGTAAAAAGAACAGTGAAAGGTAATGTTATCTAAGTATCTATCCCCTTTCTCTGCCTCCTGCTCTAATAACGAAATTAGTTTCTTAAGTGAACTTAGTTTCTCTTGTTTAAAATATTGGAAGCTTTCTTTTTTCACAAAGCTCCAATTCTTGGATCGAAATATTTATTAAAACACTTGAAATAAAACAGGTTTTCACATTTAGATTAAATTTCTTTGCCTTATTTCCAGACTACAAACAGTGTGAGAACTTAGTTTCCCAGGAAAGTTCATAGTTATTAAACATGCCTTTTCTAATATCTTAGTGCTTTCCCTTGATCTTTATATTCCTGACAAATACTTCTTTGAGTTTCTGGTTGTGGTGCATTGACCCCAGCTGGCATCTAAGTATCACACAGCTGTTCACTTCCTGTCCTCCAGTGGGATGAGGAGAAGAAAATAGGAAGAACAAAACTGAGAAAACTCATAAATCAAGATAAAGATAGTTTAAGAAGTGAAGGAAAAAGGAAGAAAAACCAAAACAATTGCTGAGAAGCATTCAGTCTCGACATCCCACATATAGACTGATGTCCAGGCAGTCTCTGAACTGTGAATGCCTCGATCTGGGAGCCAGATTGAAGATACATGAAGGGAGAGGTTTACATGGAAGTGCTGTTCATGAAGCAGAATGAAGTGATGCCTATCTCTGTGTATCTCTGATCGTGCTTCTCTGTATTGCTGACAGCATGGAGAAAAGAGGATATCGTGTCCAAGGGTTTCAGAGTTAGGATAGCCTTGAACAAAAAGCTGTTTCATTGAGCTTCATCAGCATTGTCAGTATAGATCAAGCAGTTCTTTCCTGTATTTTCTAGTCAGAATTTAGTTTTGGCCATTTCTCTTGACCTGTTCTATTGCAGTTTCCTTTGCATGGTGTTTCACAGATGATGTGACCATAAAAACACGTTGTTAATGAAGCTCAACTAATAACTTAATTTTACCTGCTTTGTGTGGGCATCAATGCCATTAACACAAGTCATTGTCAATGGTGTGGCACAAAATGCTCCTTCCTTTTTATCCCTTCAGCGTATTTGCTTGAGTAAGGAGTGACTGAGCTGGTTTTGTACTATTTTACAGCCCAAGTGTGGGTGATTACATTATTAAGAGCTTGGTTTCTGGCTTATGTTTTCGGCTATGAAGCAAGACAGCAAGTGTGCAAACTGTTGTACTTAGAATAAGTTATGGGCTGGGATAAAAGGGCAGACTAGTAAGGGTAGCACTTTGTGGCTGTTTGCTACCAGCTGCCTGAACAGGAGGAAGTGCATGGGGTCTTTTACAGGCAGCTTGAAGCAGCCTCAAAGCCACAAGCCCTGGTTCTTGTGGGAGCCTTTAACTACGCGGATATCTGCTGGAGAAGCAACATAGCAAAACACAGACAGTCCAGGAGGTTCCTGGAAAGCACTGATGACAATTTCATGTCACAGGTAGTGGAAGATCCCACAAGGAGTAGTGTACTGCTTGACCTTGTGATAGCAAGCAGGGAAGGTCTTGTTGGAGATGTAAAGGTTGGAGGCAGCTTTGGCTGTCATGACCGTGAGGTGCAGTTCAGTACCAGGAGGGAATGAAGCAGGGCAGCAAGTAAGGTTTTAACCATGGACTTTTCAAAAGAGTTCACTTTAGCCTGGTCAGGGATCTTGGAAGAATCCTGTGGTAACAGGACCTGCAGGGAAGAGGGATCGAAGAGAGTTGGTTGATATTCAAGGATCACTTCCTTCAGGCTCAAGAACCATGCATCTGGATGAGCAAGATATCAGGAAAAGTGGGCAAGAGACCTGCAGGCATGGATAAAGGTGAAGGTGTTCTGGTGGAAAACAAGCTGTCTCCATGGGCCAGCAGTATGCCCTTGTGGCAGGAAGGCCAGTGGAATCTTAGGGTGCGTTAGGAAGAGCATTGCCAGCAGGCAGAGGGAGGTGATCCTATACAAAATCGTAGAATGGTCAAGGTTGGAAGAGACCTTTTAGATCATGAAGTCCAACCATCCAATTCTGCCCCTCACTCAGCCCTGGTGAGGCCATATCTGGAGTGCTGTGTCCTGTTCTGGGCTCTTCAGTACAAGAGGGACATGGAGCTCCTGGAGTGAATCCAGGAGAGGGCTACAAAGTTGATCAAGGAACTGGAGCATGTCTCTTAAAAGGAAGCTGGATGGAACTGGGCCTGTCCAGCCTCGAGAAGATACAACTGAGAGGGAACCTCATAATTATCTATAAGTATCTGAGCAGAGGGTGGCAAGAAGATGGAGCCAGGCTCTTCTTGGTGGGGCCAAGCAATAACTAGAGGCAATGGACAGAAACTGATGTACAGGAATAGGAGGAAAGATTTTTTTACCATGTGGGTGACTGAGCACTGGACCAGACTGTCCAGAGAGATTGTGGAGTCTCCCTCAGTGGAGATGTCTGAGAACTGTCTGGACAAAATTCTGTGCCATGTGCTCTGGTATAATCTTCCTTGAGTAGGAGGGGGGTTGGACCAGATGAACAACTGTGATCCCTTCCAACCTGACCTGTTCTGTGACTCAGTGAAAGGTTTAGCAGGTTAAAGGAATAATTTAAATAATATCAGAGAAAATGTTATAAAATTGTAACCAAGGAAGATGTAATATTTACACAATTGTAACCAAGGAAGATGTAATATTTACACAAATTAAAATCTTGTTTGCATTCTTCATCTATGCATGTGAATGAAGTTTTAATAAGCCAACAGAATTCCACAGGACTGGACCTTCTGGTAGTTATGGAAATTTGACTCTATCTTAGCATCTGAATTTTGTTCACTTAAAATTTTTGTAAGATAATTATAAACAACAAATAACTAATAGATGTGGGTTTCATTTTGTTTAAGATTTTTGTACTTCAAGATTTCTAAAAGACAAACATAACTGAAAAAAAAATACTGCATCAATACATTATATCCATAAATAAATAGTACTTTTGAGAGGAAAAACAATCTATTAATAGTTTACTTAGGAACAAAGTGTGTTTCTGTATGTGCAGATTTAAAATCTTTTCTCAGACCCTTGTAGCATAGAGAATGTATATCTGCACACATCTGAATCAGCAAACAAAGCATCAACAGTCTTAGGGACAAGTGAGCCTGAAAGGTTTGAAAGGCAAAACCAAGCAAAACCCATAATGACCAGTGAAGGGACAGCTGAAAAAACAGCTCACTCTTAATTTAAGCTGCAAATTCTGTGAAGTGTTACAGTGGTGTGTAACTTCCTGCAGCTACTTTGCCTTGGTGTAGTCATTAGCGTGGAGCTGCTATTTTCTGTATTGATCTCTTGAAATGGTTGGATTTTTTTTCTAAGGCTTTTCTTTTTATTTTGCACCTATGTATAACTTCCTACTCTATCACGCATATCAAATTGTGTCAACAGCCATTATGTGGTGACCTCATTGATTAAAATAACCTTATCTTCTATATACAAAACAAATGTCTTATGGATAGTTTTTGTTAAAAAACCAAGTTTCTATATTTAGATGAGTAGACTTTTTTCTGGAATATGAACAGCAATTATTTCACCTACCAAGGGTGAATCTCATTGCTTTTTCAGTTTGCTGTAGTAATTTACTGTAGTTTTTGAAAAAGTTTTAACAGACATGATCTTACAGTGCCCTTGCTCTCTGTATTTTATCTTATATAAAAATTGCATTAGATCAAGTGCCCAAAAGATGAATTCAGTGTGTGTTGTGCAGTGAAAGATCTACAAGTCAAATCTAAATACAATACAGTGCTTTGCAAAGTCCATTTTGTGGATGTATCCCTGATCCTGCTACCTGTTTAAGGTGACAATTATCTGAAATTAGTTACGTGTAAAGTGAGACTATTAGGTTATTCACTTAAATTAAGGAAAGCTATGACTCCTATGAACTATAGAGAAGTACTGTACACTTAAAAATTGATTCCAAAATAGTTGAGAAATAAAAACATTGCAACAAAGTAATGGCTATCCGCAAAATGTTTTGGTTTTGCTCTAAGGTTGACCACAGTACTTGAGATGCATTTTTAATTTTTACATACTATTTCAACAGAAACTCAATGGTTATGTAATTTTGCATTTGTTAGGCCACAAAGGGTTGAGCAACAGCACTCTGATCAGAAATCACTCACTTAGGACTTGGGGAGGAGGTCCAGCACACAAGGCATGCACTGCTTAAGTAAAGTGCAAGTATTCCAAGGAACTAATCAAGAGCATGTCTTAGATTGCCTCAGCTGGCACTCGTGATGTTGGTACCACTGTGAAAACAATCATTGTATGGTTAGAGACTTTTCCCCTCATTTCTGTCCCATGCAGCCTGTTCAGCACCCCAGGTTTCACCTCCTTGAAGAATGAGTGTCCTTATCCTGTGGAAGAGGCTGGCTAAAGACTTGCCTCATGCTGCTTCTTGAAACTGAGCCACCATGCAAAATACAAAGCAAGAGTTATGGGAAGGAAAATGATGGTTCTGTACACTGGGACTAAGACTGTCCCCCAAAAACTGACTGTATGTGTGAAAGAGTGAGGAAGAGTGTATTAACCTAACCATGTACTCACAGTCTGTTTGTATCCTTTACCCCTTTGCATTCCTTCCAGCTCGAAATACTCTATGACTCTGTTTTTCAAAGCATATAGGGTTGTAGGCTGTTACACAAAGCCAGAATGCTATAGAAAGCTCTTTCAAGAAGCTTTAAGCGTAAGGAGATGACCATAATCTCCCATGCTATTATGAAGTGTCCCTAGTCCTGTAACTATCAGTCAGGAGTAAGCCTTCCTGAGGGTTAGTTAAGTAGGATGTGACTCAAGTCCAGGAAAAAGGGTAGCCAGAGCTCTGAGCTGTGTGTGGTTTGGGTTTGTATAATTAGAAAGTACAGATGATTTGCTTTATTGCTGTCATGAATCAGCCTTTGACATATGCTTGATTAGTTTGAATAGGTTGGCATGGTCTGTTCAGAGCTAGGGACTGTTTTGTCTCTAATATGGCAGCATTTCTGACTAGTGCTCCATCCCATAAAGTTTTTTTGTTTTCTAAAAATATCTTCATTCATAAGAGAAAATGTTCATCTTGGTGTTAACAATGGCAGCACATCATGCTATTTATATAAATGACATTGGCTGTGTATGCCAGCTTGAAGCATGTACTTTGATGCATGATTAACACAAAGGCTGATATTATGGGAAGTTGCTAAATTGGGAGTAGAATCAGGATTAGTTTGGTTTGGGTTTATCATTAAGTAAAGTATTATTCTCAATTTAATTGTCAAACCAAAGCCAAGGGAAAAATGCAATAGAATTATTTGCTACTTCTTTCATTGTAGTGAGAGAGAATCCTTTTATGCTTAGAAAAAAACCTGTGTGCAAAAATCCAGCACAGTCTTGTTTCTTTTTTTGATTTCTTCTTATCTGCCTGCTGCAGTCTAGGACAGGGCATTGAGATGGCTCTAGGAATACTTGATACTTCATTTCATGAATACTTCATACTACATTTCTCCATCAGAATGATAGGGAGTTCAACCCTTTTGGGATCACCCTTAAAAACTTACAGCACTTATCTGATACTTCAAAAGTTTTATTGCTTTAAAGAAGAGGGAAGTGGAAAGAAAAATAACTGTGTAATATAACTTTGTGTCCCTTCAATTCTTGATCAGAAACAACGCCCTCAAGCTTGCTTTACAGGGGCAAAGGACAAAAAACCCAAATGACTAGCATTCCTTAACAAACATTCCTTCCTTTTGGCCAAGGTAGTATCATCCAGAGAGCTTCTCAACATGCTGTATATATTTTCCCCTCAAATTTTCCCAAATATTTTCTCAAGACAATAAGAAAAACCCATTTCCAGTTGTCTTGCAGGCAGCTGTACTGTGACAAAGAGAAGACATTTTAATCATAGTTACATGTGCTTTCTATGTTTTACCAAGTACTGTAATTTACCAAGGAACAACTGGGCAGTTCCATGTTTTATGTGAAGTCTTTGAAAAAAGCAGGATTCAAACGTTGGTTTGATCCTTAAATCCAGGCTGGGAACAAAACTGATACAGCTGCTTGTGGCCAGTTCCTGTGTTCTCCTGTAACTGGACTAACTCCACAGAAGAAGAGAATTTGGTAGTTAATAGAGGAAAATCTATCATTTTGAGAATGTAATGAGAACAGAATGTAAAAGTGCCATCAAAGATGTTTACTGGTTTTAACTGTATTTGCCTGGGGATTTACTTTGTAAATAATTGAATTGAAAAAAGTATTTTTATTCATACATACACTCAACAAAAAATTATATTATTATATTTTTGGTTTTGTATTATATTGGTACATATACATGTTCAAACTGTATGTGCATGCTTTTAAAATAGTAATTTCTTCATTATTTTCACAGCAAACCCAAGGAACCAATGTTCAGTGCAGGTAGGAACTTTTAACATTTTTAAGCAGATAGTAACTGTGATAACATATTTGGGTTTCCCCACTAGCCCCCTTTCTTCTGTGGATGCCTAGAAATTGGTATTGGGAATCTAATAATTATGCTTACAGACTGCTGCTGATATATTTTTTAAAAGTTGATCAGTTCACTCTAGATTTTATTGATCCAATAGATTTATTTTGCTATAGTAAAACTGTGAGTTTGGATTCTTTGTAAGAAGACAAGGACAAAAAAAGACCATGTCTTCTTGCTTAGCATATGTCTTCTCTTTCAAAGCAGTATTAAGGTTTTGGTAATTAAAGCAATGCCAAATTCCAGCTATGATGCTGTCATGTTAATCATAAAACAGTGCCCTCTAAAGATTGCCACATCTGTCCCAAAGCCTTGTAATGTAATTTGTCAAATTACACATAAAAAGGTGTTTTGTTACTACAGTTTTGGTAATCCATCTTTAATTTGAAAAGCACTTCAATTTTTTCCAACTTAGATATTATTCCTGCTTGAAAGATTTTGAAAGTGAAATAGTAGGTGTAAGTGAAAGCAGTGTTTGTCCTTGTCATTAGACAGTTAAAATTTTTGAAGAGTCTGAATAAAAATATGAAGCTGAGAAGGGTGTATAACAGTTATTTTTGTTCTGAAAAGTTTACAACAACTAAAATAAAGATTTTTTAACAAAATAGGGAAGGGAAAAATGCTGTTGATTTATCAGCTGTATTGTATTATTTTTAGGCATAGTTCTATGACAGTAATCATACATTAAGCTGAAAAAGTTGGACATCTTTTGTTTACTGCATGGATTGATCAGCATCCAACAAAGCTCTTAAGCCATATTTCAAGATTTGATGTAACTGATTTTGTACATGAAGTTGAATAAGCATTTAAGTCTCTTGTGACAGTAGAATTATGGTTCATGTCCCTTCCATGAAAACTGATGTTTTAGAAAAAGAAAACTTCTGGTTTGCACAGGATATGTTTTCCTTGCCTAATTTTTCTCCTTCCCTTATACCATGTAAGCAAAGGTGTTTGTAATATTTTTTCTTCTGCCACTTTTCCCATAGAGAAAGGTTAGTAATTAAATAGGTGTGACACTGCATTGATGTCCTCACCTAGACAAAATTCCTAATGAAATGAATGTTTTTTCTAAAAAGGTTTTACTTGTTATTTTACTTAAGTATATGGTTACATAATGGAGTTTAAGCCAGTGTTTTAATGATAGAACCAAACAGAGGCCCCTAACTGAGGAAAGAGGTTTAGAAGGTAATTACCCAGTGTATGGCTCAGTGTTTTGTCAAGCCCCAGGTTAGCCTGCAGCAGAATAAGGCTGGACAGCCTGTAGAGCAGGTATTTAGAGAGTTATTGTATTCAAACACATCTTTATCTAGCCCTTCTGTCTCTGTCTCTGTAATCACAAGGGAAGCGCCGTGTGACACACTGCAAAGGTAGGCTTCACTTCCAAAACCTCATAGCTCTCGAAGCAAAATGGCTCTGGTGGGATAAAAGCTCAATATATATACAGCTGGTTTCTATCTTGTGCTCATTTTGCAATGTTAAAACTTTTCTAGTCCTTTTGAGTGAAACAAAAATTTTATACCATTTATTATATGACTTACTGAATTATAACCCTCAGGTGCACTTTAATCACAATAGCGGGTTATAATTTACATTCCTGTGGACTTATAACTAAGAATTTGAATTAGAAAAAAAATGTTGAGAGAGCTATATGGCAACATGTGGATGTTCACTGTGTTTGAAATGGCATTCTGCACTTTTGCTGAAATTCATATAGAATTTGCCCCTTTGTTGGCTGTTTTGCTGTTGGCCTAACATGATCATAGAAGCCGTTGTTTTTTCTTGCTTTTTCTTACTGAGTAGATTGTAGATATTTCTGAATCTTAAATAAACAGATCTAGGCCTACAACTAATTTCTCGTTGCTTTTTGCTTAGTGTCATAAAGCAGAGTTACATTTGGTAAACATACCGTGTTGATGTCTAAAGCTTTAGTTAAGTTGTAGTGTAAATATGCACATTTTTGATGCATGTTTATATCTGTGATCTAATCACAGATTTATCTGCTGTTTAGAAATAGCTATACCCTAACAGTTCTTCCACTAATCAGCGTCTTTCAGCTTTGCAATAATTGTGAATTTCACAAAGCAAAAAAAGTTTGTTCTCAAGGCAAAGTGTATTAGAGAGTCTCTACCTCTGTGTATTCTTTGTACAAATTTATACCTGCAATCAGTGGTGGTCTCCTTTGCAGATCCTACTGTCATTGATGCACCTTTTTATTTCAGTTCATTAACTGTTAATTTATGCAACAACAGTAACAAATTTACAAAACTGCAGATGTAAAAGATACATTTGTCTGAAAGTTTCACTGTTGGTCTGTCTTAGTAGTTTGATGATTGTCTATCTTTACATCTATATCTTTACATTTAGAACTCTACTGTCTTATAAACTTACTTAAGAGAAGTATGAAAAGAAGGATGGAGATTGATGGTGTAGATAATGTATTTGGGTTAGGAACAAAAACTAGTAGAGATGGAATATTACCAAAAGTTAGAACTAAATACACAATATGACTTCTATGCCTGACCTAATCAGCCTAAGTTCCTTTTTATAGTTAGGAGAGACATGTACACACATTCTGAAGGCATAATTTATATACTTGTTGGAATATACTTGGTGTAGTTCACTGGTTAGTATATACTTTCCTAGTCCGGTGTGACCAGGTCAAATGCTCCCACTGTAGATGGCTAAATGCAACTTTATGAGTCCCATAAGCTTCAGGTGAGAAAAGCAACTCGGTGAATTAAACTTTGGTTCATTCACAGCCTTTGATAAGTCCAGCCAGTAGTTGTTATTGCTGAAAATCTGTTGACTTCCAGTGCACCAGCATCAGCAGTGTTGGCACGTGTTTGAAGCTCATTAAATAGATGCTGCATGCGCATACAAACAGTGCTGTAATGCTTTGCTATTTAATGCTCAACCCTCTATTTTATTTTCCAATACAGATATATTGGAGTAGATTTTTAAAAACAATTCCAATATTCTATCATTTTAACAGGCATCTTGAAGTTCCAATCTTCTGTCACCATTATTTCATCATTATTATCTCTTCATTTTTTTTCCATTAAGTTTTCTGTTGCTTTCATTTTTATGTGTGCATTCTGTAAACGAAGCTAGAGAGGCGTAGCTTTAACTTCAGTGTGACAGATCAGGTAGATCTCTTTCCCATATGACTTAGTCTAAAGGCAAAATACACATCTAGTTAGGTAATACAGCATAGCTATGATGTTTATTTGTTCAATCAATAATTTTTATTAATTTAGTCAGGATTTGTAGCATATGCATATTTCCAATTAAAATAAAGCCTTAGCTTTCAAATTTAAAAAATAGTGGTATATTAGTAATGATACTTAAAAATTCATAGCATACTTTAACAGTCCTAAATTGTATCATTTTTTTTTCATTTACATGATTTTTGTTACTTTTGCCCTTCCATTTCCTCTGTGCCCACGATTATTCTGTCTAGTAACTCTACAGATGTCACTGACTCCAAAACTGCTTGATTCGCATGCGAACAAGGCTGAACCCCTTGATCTGCCGATGGAGCAGCAAGAGCCAGCACGTTCTGAATCTGGACAAACTTCATCAGAAGTTCACAGGACACCCACTTTGGCCTTGCCACTTCCCAAAAGTCCTAGTCAGACCTTCATGGCATTTCCCAGATCTCCTAGTTTTATAAGCCCCATGAAGTCCCCAAGTCAGTACTTCCAGATCTGTTATTAATCTCTGCTTCTCTGCCCCAAAAATACTTCTTACCAGTTCAACACATTACTTTTAGTATTTTCTTCTAGAAATGTTTACTTCTGTCAGCCAATTGAGTTTTTGTGGCTTCTCTCCTGTATGTCATTTTCCTTTCTTTTAATGTGCTGTCAATGTTGTCATTCCTATTTCAATGTTTAGTAGTTCTTAAAGCACATATCTTTTCTGCATGTACATCAGCATGACTCCTCTTACTAATTGTTTCTGTTCCTTATTTCGAATGTATCTCTAACACTGTATCAAGTGTAAAGCTTATCTTTACACTGGGATGCAAAGAATGCGACTGAGTGTTGGAAAATAATTTAGATGCTGATGCTCAACTGTAAACTTTGATTAAAAAATAAAATTAATTTTAAGTGGCATTTCTGCGTTAATTGTAATCTTTGATGTATTCCCCTCCATTTTTATTTAAAAAACGTAATATTGTAACATTTTTTTTAAAGTTTCAATTTCAGACCTTTCTGTTTTGTAGTTCTTCATGACATTGTGTAGTTCTAATTCTGCTACTCAGAATATTTAGAGGAAAAAGGGACTTCATATGCTTTTAAAAAATTCTGCTTAGTGGTTATGATTTAGGAAAAAAACCCAAAATTGCTAAATTTCTAAGTTTGAGATTGCATGTCATTCTGTAATTGTAATGCACCAAACTGTTATGTGGGAAGGGATGGAGGAGCACTGGAATTCTCCCCGGTGGCTTTTTTGTGTAACATTAAACATTTCTGACCTTTTGTAGAGGAAGGATACGTAAAAATGTTTCTTCGTGGACGTCCTGTTACCATGTACATGCCCAAAGAGCAAGTGGAATCTTACAATTTGGAAGCAAAAGTAGAACTACCAGCCAAGAGACTTAAACTGGAATGGGTGTATCCTTTCTGTGCTGGAGGACTACTGGAAATCAATCATTCCATAATGATTTGGGTTAAATAACTTTCTGAGCTAAAGTATAGCAGGATTAAGGTCAGAGGGTTCATTTAATTGGTGAAGTGACATTCCATTGAAAATAGGTGTTAATTCCTTGAGGCTGCTGTTCTTCACCTTGTAAAGTACCGGGTGGCAGCTTAAGAAAGATTTTGTTTAAATGTTGCCTGAAGGTTAAATCTGAAGCATGCTAATTAGCCAAAGATTAAACTAGGCATATCATAAGAATGTAGTGAGCTGGGATTATTAATTAAAATATGGATAAGACAAGCTCAGGTTTTTTTCTAGTTCTTAGCAGTAATTTATCATTTTTAGCTGTTTTATAAAGTGTACACCATTGTCCTTAAGAGGATGGTACATCCAACTTGAATAAGCCCTGACTTGGTAGTGCTGTGCAACTGATATGTGCTTAGCCATAAAATTTATAAAATATAATATATAAAATAATATTTAGATTTGTATCTTAAGGGGGCTTAGACACCATAAATACTGAACAACCAGATTTTTCCACTGACTTCCATGAGTGGATGTAATTGCAGAAATCTAGCTTGAAAGAAAGTGTTTCTTTGCATACAAAAGTTTTCCTATTTCACTTTTAAGTATAATGATAGAATATATTCTTTATTTTAAAAAAGACATTTCACTTTTATATAACCTTTTTTGTATGCAATAGATGATTCAAGATAAAATATAAACACAACAAGATTTGAGTCTATTTGTAATATCCATTATCTTTAGAGAGATGACGTTTTCAGGTTTTCTCTTTTAAGAAAAGTCTTTTTTTTGGTTGCAGTGAAAATAGGAAATTACTTTGTCTTCATAAAAAAAGACAGACTGCATGTAGTCTTTTTCAAAGTTGTATAAATAGAACTGCATGTGGTTTCAGAGTGTTCAGAGAGTTTCCAGAAGTCCCTTTGTATTCACAAGAGATTAATGACAGATTTAGTAACCATTCTTATTTTTCCTATTACAGCTGAGGCTGTAGGTTCTATCCCATTCTGCTGGAACTGCACAGATAGTGCATGCATAAATAAGTGAAGATGGGTTAAAAAGACAAAAACCCCATAAAATTAGCAAAACAGGTGAGATTAGAGTGATAAACGCTGCTTGCAGCATTTTACCATCTAATTGTACAGGTTCTCACCATTTATCACAACAGAATTGAATTATGTCTTTTGCAGTTTAAGGATCTCCTTGCTCGGGGGACCTGAGGATGATAAGGAGAAAGTGTTAGAAAGCTTGCTGAAACAACACAACACCCAGCCATGAAACAAAGCAGAATGTCATTAGCAGTATGTAGATGGAACCTGACATCAATATTTCAGACTATTATAAGAAATTATAATTAGGGTAGGTCATGATTTCAGTCTCATTAGTTTCTCACTTAAGCTTATTTAAATGACTGAATATTTGCCAGATGGACTACTATTTTTAGTTTGAATATTCATATGTCCTTCCAGGTGTGTGTCCGTATACCCAGCAGAATCCTATCTAAGGTTGTCTATGAATAGAAGAGGTATGAATTAATAAAACAATCTAACTAACCCTAAATGCTTATTCTAAATGGTATTGAGGACGAGGTAGTTTTTTTCCTAAAATACTGTGCTAGCTTCTTCTGATTCTAATTTATTTGCAATTAAATCCAATCATGATATCCATACTTAATATTTATAGCAATGACTAGGTATATGGAAGGTTTAGAAAGACAATTAAAAAATTATTTTAAAAATAGAGGGAGAGGTTAATGCCCACTTTACAGACTATAAGAAGGAGAAGAGAAAATATGAGCAGGAACATAAGATCATTTAAGAAGAAAGACAAGTACAGCAGGAACCAAGCAATATTGCAGACATTCATTCCAGTTGAGTTGGAGAAGCTGCACTGTTTGATTGGAGAGTGACAGAACTGGAATAGGAAAAAACATCTTTGTAACAGACAAATGAGTCTAGCTGTGGGAGTACAGCCAGAAATGCTCTATACTGTAAGAATGGGGATAGCGAAACGAGATATTGGAGGTGCTGTGGACAAATGGAAAGGAAAGCAGACTGTGATGAGAAACAGAAGGAAGAAAATCTAATGTGTATAGATTTCAGGGCATACCAGAGCCTTAAAGGGTTATTACAGTCATGTTAGCAGCTGTCTGGGTAAGCTGAAAAAGGTGGACCCTTCTGATATATTAGCATAAATATATTATGACAGGAAGAAACAAAAATGCTGAGTGATGAAGTGTGAGGGGGGCTGGAGCAGAGGTGAGAAATCCAAATGAGAAATCAGCACTAAGGACATCAGGGTGGGAGCAGTGGCCTGCCCAGATCCATTTGAGAGCAACTCACTTGGCAAGTAGGAGGTTTGAAACAAAAACTGCAGGCCAAATGAAAAGAAAAGGTCAAGGTAACACTCCCTGAAGTGCCAGTTTGCCAAATCCAAGTTGAAGCCACCAAATCCGAGTGTGGGAAACAGTGAGGAGAAGGAGGGATCAACCCCAGGAGTTTGCATCTGAGAAAAAAAGCTGATAGAAAGAAATTGAGTGTTTGACAACAGCAGTCATGTGAAGGGTTGAATGCAGCATTGTTCCCCACAGGAAGAATAGTGAAGAAAGGAGATTTTCCCTAAAGAATGTAATCTTTCCCATTTAATGGCTATTTTTGTGCACTAAGATTGTTCATTATACATGTTTGTATAATGTTCTTCATTTTTTTTTAGAAGTTCAATTCCTTACACTAACTTCAGCTGCTGGTTCCCTATAAATTTGATTATATGTTATTGAACTAGGGAATTACTATGTTGGCTTCAATTTGTAGCGGTATCTGGCCTTAGAGAGAAAAATAAATTTAAACAAATAAAGCATTGTCCAGCAATCTAGAGTAGTAACCCCAACTGTCACAGACAGATTCAAATTGATAGTAAATCCTTTGTAATTGAAGATATTGATTGTTTCAATGTCATTGCATTTTAATATCTCAGACTTGAGGAAACTTTGGCTGAGGTATTTCAGTTTGAGACTAAAAGCTCTATTTTCTGAATTTACACTTTAATAATTGGGTATGCAGCTCTAGTGCTACTGCGTTTATAAGAAAAAAAACAGCAAGCTGTTTCTTCTAAAATAAGTATTTATGTAGGATAACTATTGACCTTAATATTTCAACAACGTTAACATGACTATTTTAGTTTGAGTGGCTTATCATTGACCATACAGAATAGTGCATAAGTATCTTATTTAGATCATGTAATTGGGGTTTCATTATCTGTCCATATATTTTTCAGAGCCAGTTTCTCCATATTGACTGCATTAGAATGCACTTCTGTTTTGCCAAGATTCTGCTAATGCTGTGTCTTTTTGTTCCCATACAAAAAAAAGAAAGCCAAAATAGTTGTAGTCCCTAATGATTCTTCAGAAGAATAAAACTACAAAATTTGGCTGAATTAACATTCAGTCTAAATGCGATTATTATTCCAGTCATTTCATTGAAATAATTTTAGATTCATGTTGATATGACTAGCATCAGAATCTGGGCCACTGCCTTTTAAATACTACAAAAATAAATTGGAATGGATGATGTAACCCTTTTATGGTTTTTATCCATCTGACTGGTCATGTCCACATCAATGAAATCAATCCTCCTGCACACAGGATAATGCAATCAATCCTTGTGTAATGCAGGGAGATGTGCTGAATGACTTATTAGTGTTTTTATCAGTTTTTTATTTTAATTAGTCAAGCAGTGTGAATAGTAAATACATCTGAAACAAAATTAGTATTGCCTTTGTCTGGAATTTAGCAAATTCCAGGGGACACCAAAGGAACAGTACATCTGCAAATTCCCATATTCTTTGGTATGGATTTTCTGTAGGATTTGTAGGTTTTAAAGTCTGCAAAGTGCTTCAGCTCTCTACTGTATTAAAGGAAAGAGTTCTGAAGGTTGTCAAGTAATAAAGCTGTGCTCAAGCCAAGAGATGAAGACTCTAGGACAGAGACTACAGACTGCAAGGACAGAGAATCCTTTTTTTCTTTCTTTTTTTTTTTTCTTTCTTTTTTCTTTTTCTTTTTGTTGTTTTTAACATTCTTCATGGGTAGATAATGTTATTGCAGCTTGACCAACACTCTAGCTATGGATATAGGGGTCGGGATTGTCGCAGCAATCTCTATCTCCTGCCGACGGGCGAGACCGTGTATTTCATCGCGTCTGTAGTTGTGTTATTCAATGTTGAAGAGCAACTTCAGAGACATTACACTGGTCATAATGATGATGTGAAGTGGTAAGTCATCAAATAATAGCTCTTTTTTTCTTCATAAAACAGTGCTTGAGATAGATCTACTCATTTTCCTTACTCTTCTTTTAGGATGATTGAACCTTATCTTCTTTAGAAACTTCTCCTTGCTGTTTTTAAGTAGGATTGAATTATTACCCTTCACCAGAGCCTGGGTGCCATGTACAGTTCCTTTAGGTTAAATCTAACGAGCCAAATAGATGTAATTTCACCTGTGGTCTTTCTGGTAGTCTTCAGGCATGCTGACCCCGTGGCAGATAGCCTGTAAACTAGACCTGGGTCATTTGCTGTCACACACACAGGGCAGATTGGGCTTCAAAGCGATTTAAGTGTGTTGAAGCTCAGAGGATACTAGATACCAGCAAATATCAGAATCATTAAACTGAAATCTAAATAAACATATGGTTTATCTTGATGGTATCAGTCTGCTTGCAAAGTGTAGCCGAAAAAGAGCACCTGGATTATGTGATGGGCCGTGATTTGTGAAATGAGTTTGACATCCCTTCTTTAAATTAGGCATTGTGAAACACCCATTGTCCCTCAAAGCCAAAAATAGGCCTGATAACCAAATCTGCTTGAATTGTGAGCATGTTTCATAAATTGAATTATTTGTATAATCTGTTTGTTTTACAAGGAGATTCTTACCTTGGCCCTGTTCCATCTCATTTCCTTCTTTCAAATTTTTTGTCTCTAGATATTTCAAAGCTATCAGGTTTACTGGAAAGAGTATGCCTTTCTGGTTTGTAAAGCTAAATGAATTATTGCCACAGTTCATTTTGTAGGGTGTTTGGTCTCTAGAACTGCATGCAAAGCAGATGCAGTGAAAAAAGAATTCAGAGGATTTTAAAGCACAAGAGCATGACAATTGTTTTGTCTGTTCTGTTTTTATATTCTTGAAAAGATTACTCATATGCTGTGTGCTTTATATGACTAAAATAGGGCTATTTATTACAAGCTCAAGTAATAGCATGTTGAAATAGAGAGTCAATAGATTTAAGTTTGGCCTCTTCTTCTTTTCTTTCGTAGCCTGGCTGTTCATCCTGATAGGATCACTATCGCAACAGGTCAAGTTGCAGGGACATCCAAGGATGGGAAAGTAAGTGGCTGCTTTACTGATGTAGAATTGTTTATATTTCATAAGAATATGTTATTAAGAAGATACATGCTGTATTCTTTTCCTGTTGTAATTGGTCTTACATTTTTGGACTGAATGGAAGCAAACCTTAATTTGAGAGTTCCTATTGCATGCTATTACAGTTACCCAATTCCATTATCAAGACTGGTCATGGTTTCTGGTTCCATGACTTAGACTGAAGGTAAATTTGGAGCTGGTCTCTGAGAGACATGGAGGGATAAGGCTGCAAAGGAGACCTGAGAGGGTGGATGGATGTGGAGGAAAGGAGAGCATTAAATTATATGGTATACAGCTTCATTTTTGATCACAGCTATCAAAACTAAACTATAAAGAATGGTTTTGGGTTGTTTGCTGAAAAAAAACAAACCCTTTTACTCTCGCCATCATCTAGGCAAGAGTATTTTTCTCTCTATTGCCACTGTAAGCTTATCTATTGTAAGCTTAGCTGTAAGCTGGGACTTTATTTGAACAGAGAAAGATGAACATTGCTCCAAAGAGCTAACAAAAGGGAAAAAGAGTGGGAACAAGCAGAGACAGTAAAAACCATGAGGAAAAAGTTACTCAGCAGAGTATGCAGCTGTTGTCAAAACTGAACTATTGCAAACTTTTTGGCAGGCACCAGAGAAGAATTTTGGGATGAAAACGGGACTATCAATATGCTGACTACTTTGAGTGTCATGATTTAACCCTAGTCAGCAATTAAGTACTACACAGCCACTCATCTACCCCTCCACCCCTCCATGGGATGGGGAGGAGAATTGGAAAAAAGACAAACCCTGTGGTTTGAAATAAGAACAGTTGTTGTAATTGTTATTATTATTAAATTTTAATTAAATAATAATAACAAGAAAGACAACAAGAGAGAAATAAGACCCAAAAGAGAGAAGTGATGTACAGTGCAATGGCTCATCACTCACTGACTGATGGCCGTCTCGTCCCCCAGTAGCAATTGGCCTCTCCTGGCCAACTCCCCAGTTTATGTACTGGACATGATATTCTGTGGTATGAAAAATCCCTTTGGCCAGTTCAGATCAGCTGTCTGGACTGTGCTGCCTCCTGGCTTCACGTGCTGCTCCTCACTGTCAGAGCATGGGAAACTGAGAAGTCCTTGACTTAGGGTAAGCACAGCAGCCAAAACATCTGTGTTATCCACATTTTTCTCGTCCAAAACACAGCACTGCACCAGCTACTCGAAAGAAAATTAACTCTATCCCAGTCAAAACAAGGACAGTGAAAAGAAAAAATTAAATCCCAGTTTTGAAGTATAAGTTTTATATAAAGATAACATAGCTGAGTAGTGTAAACTATTAATTTTTATTATGTGTTGGAGCTTTTTTACTTACCATTTTATTTATGAAATAAAACCCAAAATTTTGAGGTCTGTGTTTGAGTGGAATGTAGTATATAGGTATATAAAAGCCACTTATATAACTAAGGTATTGTTGTGCCCTCCGGGGTTTTTTAATATATATTTATTTACGTTAAGGGACAATTTCAGTGTTTGTGAGCCCGAGACTCCATCAGCTGCCCGGGGCCGCCCCCTGGTGGCTCTGGGCGGCATCCCGGGGCTCCCGGAGCCAAAGGCAGAGAGAGGGGAGGGATGGAGGGAGGGGGACCCGGGGCTTTCACAGGGACTTGATCTGAGGCCAGGATCTACATCTGGAACTTTATTTACAAAAAAAATTTTCGTCCTGATTACGGTTGTGAAGAAGACTTTGAACATAAAGTTCTTTTCCCTGGCCATTTTTATAATGTTGAAATTAATTACATTTTAGAAATTCCTGAAATTCTTTTCACACTTTTACCTTTCATGTTTACCAGTTATCTCAGTGGGTACAGTTCAAACTCTGCCTGGGCCTACCAGTAAATCCCATATCACAAAGTCATCAACAATTTTCAGTTCATGCCGAGTATCTCAGTGGCCATGAACTTCAGTGAACAAACTAAGATCTGATGTGTTGCACACTCTGGATAGTCAGTCCCAGATATTGGTCCTAGGCACAGCGATCAGCAAACCATTTGTAATGTATCTGTGCTTACATGGGTGACTCTAGAGAAATTCTGTTAACCCTTATACCTACAAATGTAATTTTTTTTTTTTCAGATGCATTCTCATTTTTTCAAATCCTGATGAGTTTTCTCCATCATTATTTGAGCTGATGTTTTCTGTCTGTTTTATAGCAATTGCCACCACATGTGCGTGTCTGGGATTCTGTTACTCTGAATACACTGCATGTCATCGGAATGGGGTTTTTTGACCGAGCTGTCACTTGCATTGCTTTCTCTAAATCTGTAAGTAAAGTAAATGAGTAGTCATATTAAGACTGTTTGCTGGAAAGATCTTTGAAATATTTCAAATTTATGTAACCAAAACAAATTTCCAAGCTGTGTCTTCTCTCAGGTTCTGCTTTAGAGGAGGAAAGCTTGCAGCCCAGTTGTTTCCAACAGTTTAGGTTGCTATTAAAGTTAACAATATCTCAGCAGTCTCAGAGATTTACCATATACTTAAAATAAACTGCAATTAATTTCTTCAGCAGTTGCAAAAATACTTGTGTACTTAAAATTTCAGCATCCCTACTTTTCTTGAATCATCCTATTCTGTTTCTCCCTACTTAAGAAGTTTAATCTCTCCGCACCTTTTAACCCTCTCACTGTGTCTAAAATGATTGATGAAAGACTTTTAAGAAATGGAGGCTCCCATGGGAGAATCAAAATCTTTTGCTAAAAAGCAGCAAAGGCATATGGATAAAGGATTTTAAAAAAGTAAAATCTTGTTGTTTACCTCTTGGTACCATCCTTTGAACTCTAATCTGTCAGAGAGATAAAGGAAATACTTGCATGCTGTTACAGGCAGCATTTGAGTCCCATATAAAAACCTGAGCCTGTGACCTGACACGTGCAGGCTGTAAAGCCCCCTGTGTACAACAGAATCTGCAAGCAGTGTGTGTGGTGGTGTCTGGTTGTCTTGACAGCATTTTTAGATAGGAGAGGACTACCTGGTGTATTCCCTAGGCAAAACTTACTTCAGTGAAAGTTTCTACAAACACTTGCAATCCATTGATAACTATGTTTATAGAAAGTAGAAAAGAGAGGGGTGTATTGGGAGAGCTAGTTAAGAACACAAAGGTGAAAACTAACACAGTTTGATATCACCTTTGAAGGATAAATAAAAAGGATTAGCAAACAAATGCTCTGTAAATACCCCTCTGGAGGGAAATAGATGCATAATAACAGAGGAACACTATTGGCATTTGCCAGAAGAAAGCAAGTATTTAATACGTTTGCTTTGTGATTTTGGTCACAGCTTGGCCTGTTCTGAGCATCACTTCCCATTCTATAGCAGCACTTCTCTCACTTTAGACAGCCCTCTCCTCAGGACTCTTACTCCTGCCTCTGCCCTGTCTCCTGGGTTGCTTTGGCACAGTTGTTTTTATAGTTGTGTCTGACATGTATTGTGGGCCTGAATCATCAGGATAACAACCAAGCAACCTCATATGTAAAAAGACACACCAGAAAAATGGGTACCAACAGGAGAAGGTCTAGGAAATATGATGCATGAAGAAAGAATGAGGGAATTAGGGTAATTAAGATTAGAAAGAGTGATAAACATCATAACTGTAAAAAAGATGCCTGTCAGGAATAAGTTGTTTTCTAATTGCTTACTATGTTCTCTGATTTTTATCCACTATATCAATATGAAGAATAAAGTTGTTTCCTGTATTAACAGACATCTGAGAAGAAATAATTGGTTTAAATTGCAAAGAAAGAAATCCAGCAAAGTTATCAGGAAAAGCTTTCGTAGTAAAATAGTTAACAATGTGTAGTTTGCTTTTGGAATTTCCACTACTGAATATTTGTAGAGAGATACCTACCACATTCCTGACACTTGTCTGCAGATTGCAAGAGTTCCTCTTCTAGGTCCCTTTTTAGCCATCTTTTCACTGAACCTATAAATTATATTTTATGGAAATCTAACTACAACAGTTAAAGTGTAAATATGTGTAAATATGTCCACTTACACATATGTATTTAATTACTTTGAGTGTTTATTTATATGTTTCTCATGTTGTTTGGGTGGTGCATTAATATTTCCCATGTTTTGCCTCAGAATGGAGGCAGTAGCCTGTGCTCTGTGGATGACTCCAACGACCATGTGCTTTCGGTGTGGGACTGGCAGAAAGAAGAAAAGCTGGCAGATGTCAAGGTGTTGCAATAAGATATTTTGTACTACTTGCTTGTATGTAGATCTGGTTTCTTGTAATAAAATGTCTTTCTGTATGTAACTTTTCGTGCCTTTTTAAAACTTGCACTGTATAAAAGGCAAGAGACATGAAGAAAGAGAATATTTTCTCTCTGTTGAGATTATCTCACTAGTTTTGGATTTTTTTAAATTTTGCTGTTGTCATTCTAGAATTAATTAGAAAATTCTAGGCTGCAATGATAGGAGCATGTGCAGGAAAAATGTCCTAAACTAATCTTTCGCGTAGAAATTCTCATTATCTGACAAGATTTTAAAGGATGCACTTTGATGCTAACTTACAAAGACATAAGATCTTTTGACTACAAAGCATTCCAGTCTATGTTAGTAAATGAATAGCTCAGAATTTCTCTTACATCAGAAGTATCAGTTTACCTAACTAGAGAACCATGTAATATTGTTTTCTTTCCTTTGCATTTTAGATTTTGATACAATGTTTTTCTTTTTCCTTCCAAGTGCTCTAATGAGGCTGTATTTGCTGCAGATTTTCACCCTACTGATACAAATATAATAGTTACTTGTGGAAAATCGCACCTTTATTTTTGGACACTAGAAGGGAATTCCCTTATTAAAAAGCAAGGATTATTTGAGGTAAAATAAAACATTTCTCTAATTTATAGTAATGATACAGTCATACAGAAGTAAGGTTTAATAAGGTTTGAGTAAATCAAAGCAAGTGATCATTATTAAACTTGAAATGTTGCAGAAGCTCAGGTGGCATTCATGGTATGGCACAGATAATTTTTCCATGGTAAAACTTCCACACTGAAATTTTTAAATGCAATTACCCATTGTTCCTTGTATTCTTTTTCCTATATTTTTGCTACATACTCCTATCCCCAACCTGTGCAAAATAAAATTACCTTAAAATGCTCTATGATTAACTGATTAACTCAGGTAAAAAAAACCAACCAAACAAACAAAAAACCCAAAAAACAAAAAAACCCCAACCAACCAACAAAACAAAACAAAAACAAAAACAAAAAAAAAAAAAAAAAAAAAAAAAAAAGTGTGATGGAGGAGATTTAGGAGATTTTTAGGATTTTTTGTGAGAAGAAAGACCCCATAAAAATCCCATAAAAATACATTTGTATGAATTTTCTTCCCTTTTTCTGTGTTCTGCTCAGACACATGCACATATGCCATTCAAATACAGATTGAGCTGGCCACTATTTGGTAAATATCATTTTCATTGCAAGGTTTTGATTTGTTCTTGAATATAGACTAAGATGTACAGCACTTGCATTCGCAGCTGAGGGACGTTTGCAATGACTGCAGATAACTCCAGTGACTGCTAATTAACTGCTTGTGGAGTCGTGGCTCCCAAGGATAGTCAGAACAACTATTTACAGTGTCAGTTAATATACTTTGTGTGAAATCAGGAGATGCTGAGAGAATGCATTTAAACTTTGTTACATTTTATTTTTCATGCATTTTTAGTGGATTTTTCTCTCTGTTCTGGCTCTGGTTGGTCCTGATGATGGTTAGAGGTGGAAAAGGGCAATGGCCCTAGTATAGAACAGCTCTTAGTTTGGGGAGAAAGAGGTCATACACTAGGTTGTCAACAAGGAATGTATAATGTCCTTAGAAGCTGCCAGTGATGTTTTTGTTCCCTTACACATTTAATTGTTTTGTTGCTGTCAATGTCTTAAATGCAGGGGTTTCATTACTGAAACTTAGGCTTCTTTCAAGAGATGATTCCTTAATTCTTACACTATGGGCAAACCCTGTAGTATTTTTTTTTCCTCCTAGAAACTTTGGAGTTAAGAATTATAATAAAAAAGCTCGTTTGAAACTTCAGGCATTTCTAAGTACTCAACTACTTACTCTGCAGTAGTTGGGGGATTTGGTTTATCTCAGAGCATCCCTGGTCATGTGTTACACGTTGGCAGGCCTTCTCACTCACTCTGTCCTCAGGTTGCAATTAAAAGGGTGCTGGATTTGGCCACAAACCTCAGCTGATGTATCTTTCGCCCTTGCACAGATTATTCTGTTTAGACTGTAGGAATGTGCTTAACTCTTGTAGATATTTAAGTAATATTAGAGCTGTATAAGACTAAGCTAAATTAACTAAATGCATAAAGTTAAAATCCATGGGTTGTGTGTTGCTGTGAGTGTATATTTTTCATAACCATGCAGAAACAAGAGAAGCCAAAGTTTGTCCTGTGTGTGACCTTTTCTGAAAATGGTGATACTATTACAGGAGACTCAAGTGGAAACATTTTGGTTTGGGGGAAAGGTAAGATAACATTTCACTATTAATTTCCATCTTAATATTAGACTGTGAATGTAGACTTGAGTGTAGAGCTTCATTTCAAGAATAAATTTTGTTTTATCTTGAGCTCTTTCCCAATACCAATCCAGCAGATTGTGCATGGATTATTTTCTACAATAAGCTAGAGAATATCTGTACCTAACTGCACAAAATTCTATTGAATATGTTCCCTATTGTCAAATACTGAATCACAGAGCTGTGCCAGCATGTGGGGCTTTTACTGATGTAAGAGATGCCAAGGAAAGTTCTTTCTTTAATCATTGTATAGAAAGAAACACTGTTAATGTAATTGATGATCTCCAGTCTCCTTTCCTGTCCCTCTCTACTGTTTGCAGAAATTATGCCTATTGCCACACGCTTTTGAAAAGACTATTTATTTATTTATTTATTTATTTAACTATAAATTAATTATTTATTATTTATTATTTATCTATAATAGCAGTATTTGTTTTCCTAGGAAGTCAAGCTAAAATGTATTCAGGTCTAATTGAATTCCTCAGCTTTTTTTCAGAAGAACAGATAGATAGGAAGAACTTCTTAAAAAACATTTTCTAGTAAGAAGACACCTTTTTTAAGGCAGCAGAAGGCAATGCCTGCTGGAGGGCAAACAGCAGCAACATCCTAAACGTTTACTTAGTTCCTGAGATGCCATGCACAGGAATAAGGAGAATCCCTTAAAGGAGACCTTATTAGTAAAGGAAGAAGGGATATGCATGACAGCTTTTTCCTACCTACTAAGTGCTTTCTCCCAAGGTACTACTCAAAGGGATAAGACCCTGAAAACAATACAGTGAATCAGTTATACAGCTGAGCCTTACTGAGCTGTTTTTGTAGATTTCTTTTTCAACCAAGGACTGCCAGCTAATTATCTCCTTGGCCACTACACTGCTGAGGACAGGAATGGGTATGATGTTTGTAACTTGGCTTCTCATTTATTTGCCTTTCCTTTTTTCCTATGGTAATTTAAAGCAAGGCACTTCAACACTTTTCCTTCTAAACTGACTTTAGAAATTGCACTGTCCTATGTCCCTGTTCTTCATTGTTATTTTGGACTGTCAGCAGACAAGGGAGACAGGGGCAGTGCACTGCTCAGGGGCCAGTTTGCCATCATGCTGGTAGACCAACTTCTACCATGACTACAAGCAGCCTCTTCTGCCCTTTCTCCTTTCAGAAATAAAAGGGGATTCTCAGTGTGCTCAAGATCTCAATTTCTACCAGCTCTTTAGGGTTGAACAAAAATGTTTTTCTTGTTTTTCTATCTCAGTACAGTGTACTTTCTATGTCTGCACTACTTTTGACTCAGAGCTCTATGTGCAAGAGAGGGCTGCTTCCACCAGGTCAGAGTACCCTTAGCAAGAACTTCTCTTAATAGAAATCAGTTGTGCCTGACAATTATATCCATAGACGTGGATGAAGGAAAAGGCAATTGTTTTTTCCTAACTTGCATCAGGCCCTCACTTGTGCTAAACATCAAGTTAGCCACTCTTTTGATGCAAGGTGCACATTTCAGTAATAGAATCACTAGTAACCATTTACTTGTACTTCATAATATTAATGATTCACCAAATTAGAGACACTTAATCTAATGTAGTTGGTTTTGACGGTGTTGAGTCTAAGAAGCTACTTGAACAAGCCACGTTCATCAGTGGAGAAGTACAGGCTCCTCTGGAGAGTGATCAGCACGTTCTGCCAAATATACAAGGACCTCTAGCTTAGCCAGATTTTGGTACAAGTTCAGGATCTGGTGGCTATAGAATGTCTTTGGAGGGTAAAAGTGACTGAGTTACGGTTTTTTTGCTGATAAGGTGTGTAGTGCTATTGCAGGTCAAATGTGATGTTGAATTATTTTGCTTAAACCCTCTTGAAAGTTTTAAATGAACTTATTTTACTTTGTCCTTGACCTAGACTGAGTAGGTATACTTTTCTTTTTTGAGGTGGAGGAATATATAGTAAGATGTACTAATTCAGCCTCTTCTGTGGGTCTGTATGTTTTGGTCCAGCACCCCAAGCCCACTGTTAGCATTGTTTAAATGCAATCCTTGAGAGATAGTAAGAAATGGAGAAAAAATATAGGGGGAAAAGAGCTATTAAGATGAGCATTTCAGTAGTAATGCCTTTTTTCCTTCTATTCAGGTACCAACAGAATAAGCCACGCAGTTCAAGGTGCACATGAGGGTGGAATCTTTGCACTGTGTATGCTGCGAGATGGCACGTTGGTATCAGGAGGTGGAAAAGACCGAAAGCTGATATCTTGGAATGGAAATTACCAGAAAATTCACAAAACTGAGGTGATATTGCCTATCTTGAAATTACTCTTCTACTTAAAATCAAATACTCTTGTCCTCTGAGCAGTGTTTTTAATCAATTATTTTTCTTATGGATATGTGTTCTATGGGAAAGCAAATCAATGGTAAAATACAACATTTTCATATGCTGAGTTGAAAGGGACCCATCAGGATCATTGAGTCCAACTCCTGGCCCTGCACAGGATACCTCAAGTTTTCAGTCCTCAGGTCATTCCTGTGATTCCCTATTCATTAACTTAATATTTGCTTTCTAAGTTCTATGGTAACTGGAAAACAAATCTTGTGTTCGTATCTTCGCGTATTGTTTCTTCCTTTCTTTGCATTTAATAATGTGAGGTAATGTTTAACTTCAGAGTATTACAGTATTCAAATGGTTTTGTACTTTCCTCTTTCCCAAAATGATGTGACGATATTTTGAGGGTTTTAATACTTAAAGCTTTTCATTAATTTCTTGATTGATGTTGTTGTTGTTTAAATGTAATTTAAACAAAACTTAAAAATTACTCCAGCTGCCATATAGGAACTTAAAAGATTAAAGCAGAATTTGTTTGGACAGAACTACTTTGACTGTTTACACACTGAATGTAAGAGAAGAATACGCAGAAAAGTCTGAGGAGGGGCTTCAACTCTACTATATAAAAATAAATAAATAATGATAATAATATATAATAATAATATTTAATGTTGCAAATTTATATGCAACTGGAATGGCATGTCTGGTTTTATAATTCAGTTTTTAACACAGCACAAGGGACATGCTTGTTGTGCCGTTTCTAACTGTGGTGTCCTTCTTTTTCTCTTATTTGTTCATATTCTGGTATTCCTTGTTATTTTACATCTTCCCTTGAACTTTATTTTAGAGATTTGCACTGGCTCTTTCAGAACCTAGGCTGCAATTAAAGAAACATTCATTGCAAGAGAATGCTCTGAGTAGAAATGCTTAGTCTGATATCACAGCTGCAATTAAATACTATTTGAATTAACACAGCATGAAGGAACCTTTTGTGTTTCTTGCAATACTTGGTTTATCTGAGTATTCTGTAGATAGGAATGTCATGTCTTGCAGTGTCATGGATGTTACTGAGCTGATCCACGTTGTTATAAAGTTTTGCAAGGCAGGCACACGTATTAATTTGTTTCATTTCTTCGCTGTGCAGTATTTATTAGAACACATTTACGAGGCCACATGTCTTTAAAATTGCAATACCTGACAAATTGCCTGACTAATCTATCCTATTGTCTGTTCTAACAACAGATACCAGAGCAGTTTGGTCCGATAAGAACAGTAGCAGAGGGAAAAGGAGACGTTGTATTAATAGGAACCACCAGAAACTTTGTCCTACAGGGCACACTGTCAGGAGATTTTTTCCCAATTACCCAGGTAAGCTGGGTTTCCTTACAAGAACACTCCTAAACGTGTAAGAGCAGAAAATATTCTGCTTAAAGTTAATTTTCATAAACATGCATGTATTTATTATTACAATACTTTTGGCAATAAGAATCATTATGAATATGTATCTATCTAGAGCTAACATATTTTGGGAATGTTTTTATATATTGTTTGGTCATTTTAATACTGTTTAAACATGTTTACTTTTGATGGCCTGTCCTTCTTGTCTAAAAACATCTCTGCTTGTGTAGGGTCACACCGATGAGCTTTGGGGACTTGCAGTCCATTCCTCTAAGCCTCAGTTCTTCACATGTGGACATGACAAACACATTACACTCTGGGATGCAACCACTCACCATCCTATCTGGAACAAGATTATAGAGGTATAAATCTATTAAATACAGCTCTCCTGTTATAGAAATTCTCTAGTCATTTTGATTTTCCTTAAGATTATTGTTTAAAAATACCTCAAAATAATAACTTGAGGGAAAAAAAATCATTTCACGTTAACCTATTTTTGTCATAGAGATCAATGTAAAGCTTTTTAATGTAGCTATTCTCAGTACAAGTTAGATTAAAAGCACTGTTTCAACCTCTAGTTTATTCAATGAAATATCTTAGCATTTGCTATGAAATTATACTTTAAAAAAAATTAGGAAATTTTACTTTCTGGAAGGCTGTAGTGTTTTTGAAGCTGTGCAGATTTAGAAATCCTGGATCTCAACAATTCTCTGAAAGTTTCTTTAGAGTTGGTAATCCTTTTAAATTAGTCACTTGCTTATAATTAATGAGAATATCCTTTTCACCTAGCCTCTATGGCTAGTAATTACCAATTACTAAAAATGTCAACAGGTTTACTGAAACAGCTACAATGTGATACTGTTTTAAAATACAGAAACTTAAGGACACAAGCATTTCCATGAGGTGGATCACTGCACTGGGATTTTTGCTTACATTTTAAAATTATGTTTTAATGGTATGAGGGAAAAAAAAGCTATATTGGTATTTTCTGCTATAAGCCGAAAAGTTCTGGACCTCATTCTTTGTAACTAGACAAATATTAGAAAGAAAATGTTTACCTTGTTTTTAGGTATATGTTGAAATTGCAAGAAAAACACCAGAGTTTTAAGAAGTAAAATGTTTTAAAATTGAACATCCAAATAAGAAACCCAGTTCATGCCCTTAATCTCCCCCTGAGCTTCAGCTTGGCAGTGCTGGGAAAAGGTGTTGGTGTGTATAGGAGTTAGGTTTTACCCCTCCTGCAAAGTGCCACCTTCAGAATAAGGGACTTGCTTGTCCTTCAGACTGTAGGTGAACTGTAGCTTTGATGCTTAATTCTAAGATCAGCTCTAGTTTAAGAAGTCATTTTTATCTTACTTTTTGTGATTTGTTGAGAAACTGCCATTGTCAATGTTATTGTTATGAAATCACTTGCCAAATTTTTTTTAGATAATACAGAAAAGAAAACAGTTGCCTTTTATAGAGGGGAAAAAAGTTAATTGGATAATATTTCGTTCTGTTAAAAATGCTTTTTTACCCCTCAAGTTTATATTGAAAGAGAAAAAACAACCCCCAAAAATCAGCAAGATAGTTTTATCATGCTCCAGAGGCAGATAATTGAATTGTATTTTTGTTATAACTTGATAACTTGGACTGGTAAAAAAGTGTGCTTCTTTCTGAAACATTTCAGGATCCAGCACAGTCTTCAGGTTTTCATCCTTCAGCATCTGTTGTTGCAGTAGGGACGCTGACTGGAAGGTGAGAAGTGCAGAGCTACACCTTGGGCACCAACAAACACTGATTTTTCCAGCTCACATCCAAGTTCAAGTTCTGGCTTTGCAGATGTGTGCAATGACACATCTTCATTCCCTATTGATTTCTATTGAATGTCACAGTGAAATTTATTTGTATTGCTTTAGTGCCTAGAAACCCTAGGCTCGGGCCAGCACCCTGTGTTTGCTGAGAGTTGTATGAACAAAGAGATGGTTTCTGCCCTGGGAGAGAGACAGTGTAAGATCAGTGGGAGGAGGACATTTAGAGAGGGGAGGAAGTCTAGGTTAGCTGTGAGACCAGGCATGGGAAGTACTGTCACCATACCAGTGACCTAAATGTTAAATCTTTGTGTCCACTGGGAAAAAGGAGAGGCTAAAGGAGGAGTCTAATAGAGTGGGTTAACTTTGCAGATGTGGAGGGAGATTTCCTCCAAGGCTTTTAGGGCTGCATGGAGGAAATAACATAGAAAAATTTTGTGTGTTGGAAAATGTAGCAAGTTGTTCATGATCCCTAATGCAGTGACAACCAGAGATTTTAAAACAATTTGGCGAGTGTTCCACTGTGCTAGACATAGTGTAAAAATGCACATTAAGAGACTTGTTCTGCATGAAGAGTGTGAGGGATAAACAAGGCAGAGGAAACTGAGGTGCAGGGGAGTATTTTAGATAGCAGGTTGAGCCCTTGGTGACATCAGTGGCAGCTGCTGGGTTTATCTGTGGTTGTCTCTCATAGGAGGGACTGCCTTTGCCTAACTTCTCCCTCTTCTTTAATGTCACTTGAGGGCAGACTTGGCTGTTAGGACTGAAAACAGTTCCAGTTCACTGAGAACATACAGGAAGCTTGTAGGTTATGAGGCAAGCTTATTTCAGATTTTATATCAGCCCTAAATAAAGGACTTGCTTTTGTTGCTGAATATACTTTATTTACTAAATAAAGTAAAATGAAAACAGAAGCTTTGAGAGGAATCTTCTCTTTGTCTTTAGTAATCTGATGCAATTATTGAATTGCAAATTTTATCTTTGTCCTTTCTACATGTTTCCACAAACTAATTTTTGGTTCATTAAAAAAATTAATTAAATTAAACTACCAGAAAAAAATAATTAATTGATTCACTTCAAAAAAAATTTTAATTCATCTCTTCTATCAGAAAAGAATGGTCCTGATGCTTTTTTGTGTTTTCCCTTGCTCTGGGATTTAACGCAGTCATCAATTTAAACATCAGCATAGCATAGAGGAAAGTCTTTAAAGGAGAAGGGACATAACAAGCAATGCTTACTTTATTCTTATGCATGATATATTAAAACACACTAAAATCTGAAGATTGATATTGGGGTCAATGCCCAAACATTTTTATGATTAAAAAATATGTGAAAGAAACTGTCCTTGTGTTAAAGTAAAAATAGACCAAACTGAGTAGCACTTGCTGTTTTTCTCTTCTTGGTATAAGACTTACGCTATTTTGACAGAAGAAAAGTTGGTCAAGATTACAGTGGATTTAAATTCCTTATGGAATGATTTATTGGCCTCTTTCTGTGTTTACAACAGGTGGTTTGTGTTTGACACAGAAACAAAAGACTTGGTCACTGTACACACAGATGGAAACGAACAGCTGTCTGTAATGCGTTACTCACCAGGTTTGAGAGCATTTATTTACTGGGCAAAACAAAGGTGTTGAATTTTTTTATTGAACTAAGGGTTGGTTTGTTTTAAAATAAGTCCCCGCTTGCCATACTGACGTTGAAAATAAGTGAAATGTGAAACATTGGCAGGACTTTATGGGTGGTTTTGTTTTCCCTCTCTCTCCAACACATTCAATATGGTTTCACTGTGAAGAAGGGAAAAAGACTTAACTCTGCAGATTGTTGCAATTGGGTTAGCCCTAAATGGACTATAGCTGCTTCCAGAAATGTTACGTGTTGTTAACAGTAATATTTGTTAGTATAAAATTGCCATTTTGTAGTCTTGATAGATACATCAATATGCAACTGGAAAATTAAAAATATAATTTCATTTATTCATTTTTCATTATCAAGGCCTTTAAAAACAGTTCCTCTTGTCTGTGACATACAAACTTTTCAAAATTACCCTAAGTTCTTTCTTACAGAAATAATTGCAGTTTCACTTTTGTGTTTATAGATGGAAACTTCTTGGCAATAGGTTCCCATGACAACTGTATTTATATATATGGTGTAAGTGAAAATGGAAGAAAGTACACTAGAATTGGCAAATGTTCAGTAAGTAACCTTTTTTCTCCTGGTTCAGTATCAATACCTAAAGTATATTTTGTAGCACTGTATTAATTCTGTCACATTGTGGCACACTGTTAATGTGCAGTTAATACAATACTTTTTCTCATTGTAGGGTCATTCCAGCTTCATTACTCATCTGGATTGGTCTGTTAATTCACAATATCTTGTGTCTAATTCAGGAGACTATGAAATCTTATACTGTGAGTAGAATTATATTTAGTCCTTTTGTGCAAAGTTCAGGCAATCTAACACAAATTTAAAATTTAAATGAGACCATATAACTGCCAAGATCAACCATATGTTTTAATTCATCTGTTGTAATCAGAAATCTATACAATTTGAGAAATAAATTTGTTGTTATGTGTTTTTTATGTGGTTTATGTTGTTTTTTGTTTTTTCTTTTGTAGGGATCCCCTCTGCTTGTAAACAAGTTGTGAGTGTGGAAACAACTAGGGATATAGAATGGGCCACTTACACCTGTACTTTAGGATTCCATGTTTTTGGTAAGTATATTTCTTCTTACAAGCTCTTACCATTCTTCTTATTAACAAACACATGGAATGCCAACTTTTGCTTATGAAACATGACTATTCATAATTCAGGGAAAAATACAGAACTTCTGTTATGCCATTTTTATTACAATCTGTCTTCTTATTTCAATCCAGAAAGACTCTGATTTAATATTCCTGCTAGCTTCAAGTACAAATATCATATTACAACATAAGTGGCAGATAAGGAAAAAAACCACACGCTGCCCTTTCTGTCACAGTAGAGCAGCTTCTCATAATTTTAAATTTAAAGTATCAGTTCTGTGAAATTGTCATGTATTTAGGCAGTTACTGGGTCGAATCCCCTTACCAGAACTGGTTTCATTTGCTCTGGTTACTGGGCAAATGCAGAATCAGTGATAGTCTCCCTCATTAAGAACTTACCATGTATTGTGGTACAGTCTGTAGCAATTAAATTGAATTAAAGAAATTCAAAAAGAAAAACCTAACAAAATCCAATGGCTTGTTTCTGTGAGACTTCTCTTTTGCCATTTTGAAGGATCCACTTTCCCCAGTGTAGTCTGAAGCTTTGAACTCATTGTATAATATGTGCAGACCTGGACAGAAGGTTACAAACACTGAGTATGAGAATCTTCAAATTCTTGAGTCCTCAAGAAGAAATAGGAAGCCATGGTAGAAGTTCAGAGAAGAGCCTTGTTTAGTATAAGTGATAAACAAGGAATATTTGCACCTGTGTTTCAAGTAGAATAGATTGCAATGATGTGTTTGAAGGCAGCCAGAAAGGGTATGTTTTCAATGCCTGAAAATGCTATGGCAGTAGCAGTATGCTGGGAAAACAATGTTCAGATTTTCTGTCATTTAGCTGACAAGCAGTGCTTGGATATCATTTGGATATCACAGCATGCAGATTTAGTAAAAGCAGGAAATCCCGGAAGGTTGGCTGCATGTTGACATAATGTATTTTTCACTTAAGGAATAGAGCCTCTTAGGGAACTATTAAAATATTTCTGGGGTATGAGTACACCCTACACACAGTTACAGAGCTACAAAGACTTTGCATTTAGCATCACAGGTTCAGACACTCTGAGATATTAAATACTTTGTCTCAGGGTTCCTTACTTTTTAATTCAGATTCCTGCAAAATACAGTGCTATTAGAATCTGGGGCTGCTTTTGGTGGATAGAAAGTCAGAGCAGAGAGGCATGTCACACTTAAAAGGGATTTTCCCCATGCCTTGCAACAGATCAGCTTTTTAAGCCAGACCATGGGACAAAATAATCTACTGAGGGGGGAGGAGAGATGACACTGCTAAAGCTGAAGTGTTACAAAACCCAATGCTTTTCAACGTAGTTCTTTAATAAAAGACTTATTACAATTTGATGACAAACCCAGTTAGTGCCTACTGCTTTCAGTAGGAAAGGAGTAGTTTGGGAAGTTGAAATAAATCGGGTATTTTCAAAGTATTTGAGTGTGATGAACCTTTTTGTATCTGTAAAAGCAACTGGTTAACGTCAACTTGAGACCATTAGTACTTATTTTCTACACCTTACGGAGAACAGGCAAAGTACTGAAAAACTGGAGAATGAATGCAATATCTGCAGGATCATATATATACCTTCAGAGCCCATGTGGAGAGGCTAAAGTGCAAAGTGAGTGGCTAGAAGAAGCACATAGATTATGAGTTGGAAACCAGTTCCAACTCATTAATGTGGTTCCAAACCACACTGTATTTTTACTGGAAGTCCATCAGTACTTCAGGGCCTCAGAGCAGCCAGATAGAAGAGTCTTCACATGCTGGACACAAAAGCAGCAATCACAGCATCCAGGATGTAAGGCTTCTAGTATATTGATTTTTCAGTAGCTATGGCTGAGTGAAACTAGGGATATTTTCTCTCTCTGGTAGAACCACATAAAAATCCCAAACTATGTGTAGCAGTCACAGATGAGTGTAACCAGTGCAGGGGGGAAAAGGAACACTGGTCTGTTGAACACCTGTCTTTGAGCATGGGAACAGATTAGTCAGTCTGGAAGGGTTTAGAGATGATTCAACTGAAAGTCAATAGCATGTAAAGAACTGTGCTTGAGGGAGGATGTTTTAGTGATACAAACACAATAATGTGAAGGAGCAAAGACTTTAAAACACTTAATCATCTATGAGCTCTTTCAAGAGCCATGTGCTGCTGGATACACAAGTAAGGTATTAGTTCATAGCACAATGCCTAGTTTTGAAAAAAAAAGTGTTTGAGGTGAAGGACAGGAACAGAAGAAATCTAAGATGCTGTAGAAAGCCTGACAACATTGCAAGCAAAGCAGAGCTCAGACTGGTTGGGTTCAAAACCAACTAGAACTCTGTAAATTGAATATTATGTTTGTTTAAATATATTTATTAATAGTATGCATGATAAATCAGCATGTAAAGTTTGTAGGTGGTGTAAAGTTGCATGATTAGCAAGTTGTCTTGAGAAACAGAGGAGTGGTATGAAAAAAGGAAGGAATTCAATAGAGCCAAAGAGGAGGCTCCGCACTAGAATGGCAGAACCCAGTTGTACAAATGCAGAACAGATGAGAGCAGATCTGCACAGAAAGATTAGATTTCTCTTGCATACAAACTGAACATGAGTCAAGAGCATTATGCTCTTGTAGGAAAGACAGATACATTAGTGGGATGTGTAATGAAAAGGTTGCCATGCAAAATGTGAAGCAATCATCCATTTATCAGTATCAGCTTCAGTCACAGCTGGAATGGCTGCTCCTGGCTTTTGCATATTGGACCAACAGATAATGTGCTGACTAGCAAGAATTATTAATTATCCATCTAAATATTGTTCTGGGAGAAGAGATATAATGAATGAATTTTAGAGAAGAGGAGGAAAAAATAGCATGGCATCGGTCTTCAAATGAGAGAAAGGAAATGGTCTCTTTTACAGGATGGGAAAAAACAAGGACTACTTTTTCAGCAAGGGAGATTCAATTTGCATATTCCTAAAAACTGATAGTGAGGCACTGGGATGAGTTTTGAAAGAACCAAGAGATTCAAAGAAAAACCCTGCTATTATCCTTCCCCATTTCAAAATGGCAGTCTTGTTTCTTTAACCATTTCCTTCAGAGCCTATTTCCAGCTTGTCATAGTGACCTCTTGGGAAGACTCCTGCCTCTTTTCTGCTAGCATTTGATATTCATATAGCCTCCTTCTTTCAAAGACGATATTTTAAAAAGCTTTTCTGTATCTCTTTGTTCTGCATATTCATAATTCCATAAGTAGCAATTATCATGTTTCTTTGCAGCTTCCATTTCTTTGGGCCTCTTTTACTATCCCTGATCTAGCAACATGGTGTTTCCACACACATCAGGAAAGTTAAGAGCAGTCTACAAAGCAGACTTTGTATTTTATTTGCAGCAATTTGTAATTCCTTGTAAAGACATGGAATCACCTCCTCTTGGTGAATTGCTGTGCAGTGATCCAAAGGCTGTGTTTGGGAAGAATCCCAGTGATTGAAGGATAGCTGTTCCCACGGTGCATGGCAAGTGCCTGCTGTGGGCTTAGAAGTATCCCAAAGAAGGAGGAACTGGAGTGTGCCTCAGGAGTTCTTAGGGGAGTAGCAACTCTCTCAGCCTGACCTGCAGCAGCACCAGAGGAGGAGCATGCACTGGTGGGCAGGGCTGCAGGAGGACAGGTGACACAGAGCCAAGACACGGCAGGGGTTTTGCCAAGTCATAATGGCAGGACACTCAGTATAACTCAAGATGACAGGGGTCTCTGAAAGCTTGGTGCCCTCTATGTTGAGTAGGGATTAGATGAAATCTAAATAAGAAAATTATAACTGAAAAAAGCCTGCAGTACTGCATACAAAGTCATGAAATTTCAATAACTGGGTGGATTTTAGTAAAATTGCAATTTATTACAGGCAGGTATTCAGAGGCATTAAAGATGTGGTGCACAGATTTGGTCTCTGCACTATTGACCTTAAAGTTTGATTTTAGGACACTACTTCTGCAAGAATAGCAGAGTACAGTATGTGGGGAAAGAAGAGAAGTACCTACAGTAGAACAAAAGCATTTGAAAACCTTATAGTAGGTTCAGTTCCTTTTCAAGGGCTCTATTAAGTAATAAATAATAATTTAAGCTATATAATGTCTTTTTTCATAGATTTTAGACTTTAGTAATACAAAGAAATTACTTTTGGATCATACTCTAGTCTAAAGAACATATCCATGTAATAGGAAAAAAGTGTGCTAACTCATACATAAGGAGAAGGGAAAATAAATGCAGTAACTGTTACTTTTCCACATAACCATAAGAAAATTCTTTCAGGCTCAGACACATGACTGTAATTCAGCAGAATGTGTCTTCTCAGAGTGAAAAGCACTTTGCTGACTAGAGGGAATAAAGCATTTTTTAATGTGCTTCATTACCCTTTAGGAACTGGACTTGAGCTGGTATGGCAGTACACATTCTGACTCAGATGAAGTTATTTTTATAGGTTTTTCTTTTCCTTAAACAATTCATCCTTTATTAATATTTTAACAGAAACTTAGGCTGTCACTATTTCCATTATAAAAGCCTTTAATTAGACCCTCTGTGTTTCAGGTGTATGGCCTGAAGGTTCAGATGGTACAGATATCAATGCTGTCTGTCGATCCCATGGGAGAAAACTGCTATCAACAGGAGATGACTTTGGCAAAGTACATCTCTTCTCATATCCATGCTCACAGTTTAGGGTAAGATATATCCCAATAATTTACTCTTGTAGTTTCCACAAATGCATTAAATGTTGTTTTCCTGTGAACAAAAAAAAAAAAAAACCAAACATATCAAAACAGGAAGAATGGGAGTATTTATACATCTAAGGAATTTATTTAAGGTTGATTGAGACAGCAATTCAATTTAAAAGTTAATTTAATATTTCAATACTTTGAGAGAATGATGTGATGCCTTGGTTTCATTGTTGCATGAATGTTTTAACAAGATGCTTTTATGACAGGTGCTATTCTCACTAATGTGGTGTTTTCTAGGCTCCAAGCCATGTGTACGGTGGACACAGTAGTCATGTAACTAATGTAGATTTTCTCTGTGAAGACACCCATCTCATCTCCACAGGAGGAAAGGACACAAGTATTATGCAGTGGCGAGTCATTTAAAGGAAACATCAACGTGAACATACACAGTTGAGTCGACCATGCACAGAACTTATGTATAAACTGTATATTTAAAACTTAACAGTATGTTTGCAGTTTAGCCTGGTCACTGTGATTTTTGTTTAAAAAATTCTTACAAACCTCAGGAAAATTAAGCCCTGTGCTGGTTACCTTACTCAGTCTAGTATTTTTTTTTCATTGTGTCACACCTTAAGATTGATTGTTCTCTGTTGTACAATATACAATGCAGTACAAGTTTAATATAAGAAATGTGGCTTGACAGTTTGCAATTCAGTGGTATCAGCAGAATGTGACTATCTTAAATGTTTTCTATAAACACTGCTAAACTGGTCACAAAAATGCCTTTCAAAGACTGTATATATGTGCTTATTCGTTTCACTATCTACACTTTGTACTATATATCTACTTATTTAGAAAAATCTATGACAGTATCAAGGTACTGAACTGTTTCTGCTGGAGGCTGATGAATAGATACAAAAAGTATAAACTGCAATGTAAGATGCAAAAATTAGTGTTCTAGACCTGAAAATGTGAATGCTGGTAAATTTGAATTCCCTTGGGAACAGCACACCGTGGGCGTCACCCATGAGGAGTTGTGTTCCTTTTCCAATGAATCAGCAGGCTTTGTCCCAGTTTGACCTGAATTTCTCAGCAGGGCTTACAGATGCCTGTGTGGTTCAGGTAGTCCTTATGTGTTTAATAAAAGATTAAAAATCTTTTTACTTGTATATGAAAAATTTCTTTTTGAAAACAAACCAATAAAGCTTGGCCACATCCCCATTATTGGCTCATATATTTAACTAATATGTATATTAATCAGCATGATGCTATATTGTACATGTATAAGATTTTAGCAGTTCATAACAAATGGTAAGGCCCTCTAGCTTTACTTTTTTATGCTTATGGATATTGTATATTTGTATTTTAAGACCAAGTAGACCAAGTCTAAAGATATCTTTTTAAGTGTACCATAAACCTGCAGAGGGTAAAGGAAGACTTGGAAGCCTACATGAAATATTAATGTGTAACTTCTGGCCCCTGTGTTTTGTGCATGGATGGGTATTTATAGTATGAAATAAGATTGTGTTTTGCAATGAAGTAACAGTGGAGGTGGTATAAAATGGTTAAGAAGGCCTTATCAATGTTGATTGTGACACAGATTGAAATGTATTGTTTACTACGACGAATGTATCTGAAAAATTTTAAAAGAGGAGTTCTAAGTGGACTTGAAAAAGGTAATATTAAAATTTTGCTTGTAATGGACAGTAAATGTTAATTCTCTGAACTCTAAAGCACTGGTTGTTTAGAGTGATTTAAATGAAATTGAATCAATAAATTTTGAAACTTTTTTATTACATCTCCAACCTCCTACACTGAAAGTGCAGGACACCAATAAAAATGTATTAAAGTGAATTCTCAATGCATTCCTCCTGTTTAGTAAGGTGTCTTTGTTTAAGCATGATATAGAGGAGACAGGCTTTTAGTTAACAACACACATTTGTGATTTCTTGATTAGAGATGCATTTGAAAATAATTGGCATTAAAATCTAGATTTTGGGGCACATAATTTTATGTGTGCCCATGACCCTGGGGACATAATGACAATGCATACCTAGAGAGTGAAACTCCAGATTTGCAGCAGGGAAGGATACACCACATGCACTCACCTACAAACTGCCTTGGTTCTGCCTCCCAGTACACATCTCCTGTTTCTGGGTACTCAGCTGAAGGAATGTTGTTCCATTGCTCAGAGTTATGCTCATGACAAGAGCTCGTGACAATTTCTGTGTTAGGAGCTTGTCCTTAGGCAAGACTCTTGAAGGCCATGGTTTCAGGGTGACTTTAACCTGATGTTACCTGGCACTGCCACTGAAGGCAGACGTCTTGATCCCAGCTGGTTACTCTGATCCTGTGCAGCAGCACAAGAGTTATTGTGCCCATAAGCAGAACCCAGCTGGGACACAACAACTAATGCAGACAAAAAACCTGTTTCCTCAGTTTCTGATCTAGCTGTGCAATTGGAAAAATAAATGGCCAGAGGAGAATTGGAACAACTTTTTTAACAGTGATGTTAATCTCCCTCTTCTTGAAGTGTGTGAAGCTACGGCACAATTTCCTTACCCTTTCTAAGGTTAATGCAGTCATAAGAGTCCATAACACACAAGTGACAGGTTTTCATTTTGTCTAGGTGCTTGTTTATCCACAATACCTTCTGTTTGTTGATTTATTTTTTTTTTAAATTTGCTTTTGCAAATGGAGTGTTTTCAGGTTTTCTGCTTTTGGAACTGTAGGTGATTTGTTATTACTTGCAGCAGAGAAGACAGGAGTTGCAAATTGCCTTGGCTCATTCCCTTTTCATCCTTCTCACATGGTGCTACTCTTGGGATATAGTAAAGCATTTGTGATCCCTTTCTTCATTTTAAACTGTTATCCTTTAGAAGAAATAGATGAGGAATACTGCAAGTTCATCCCTAGGGTTACTGATCAAAGGGCTTTTCAACAATCCCATCCCATCTGTGCCTCTGCTGCTCCTCTGTTTCTAACTTTTGCTGTTAAATGTGTCTTTGTTCCTCTATGAAAACCTGATAAACGTATTAGCTGAATTGGCAAATGGTGAGTAATGTCTTAAGCCAAATATCCGTTTGATGACTGTTAAAGTGATTCTCCTTTCTTTATCCAGGAAACTCTACACAATTTTGCCATTGTTATAGCTAAGCTTCAGCTCTCCTCCCTTCCATCCTTGTTCCTTTGTTCTTGCATTTATTTGTTTTCTCAGGAGTGTCCTCTTTTTCACTTTAAAAAAAAGAGAACAAAATAAAATAAAGCAAGAGTTATGCCTGAAGTTTGTGTATTTTATTCTCTCAGAAACACCTGAATTCTTTACCTGACACTCTGTCTGCAGCAGCTCTCTTTTCCTGCCCTACCATGGAGCGTAAGGCTGGTCTAAAGCCCATGGCTGAAGACACACCTGGGCTTCTGCTTCTGTCCATTCCCTCCCCTCACCCTGACTGCAGCAGGTGCAGTGTTGCTCAAAGAAGAGACTCATCTCTTCATGTCTTTTGTGTATTGCTACTGTCTACCAAGCATTCAGATACTCCCCTTCAACTTCCTTTGGTTTCAATTCCCATTTCTTGCTTTTCTTCCCTTCATTTCTAGCATTACTCTTCAACTTTCAGCATTTGCATCCATGACTGGCACATGCTGCTGCCCTTACCTGCTCATAAAACCAGTGGCCCTGACTACCTCTCTGATAGTTTTGGGGCTGTATTCCTGGTTTCTTATTGTGTCTCTGTTCACACTTCTGTGACTTGCATCTCAGGATGTCAGTGAGTGCCTCTGCTTTTAGCCCTTTCTCCCTGCCCTGCCACCTCCTTGTGTGGGGACACTGAGGAGCCCAGCACTGTCTCATTGTTTCTCAGTTGTCTCTGTTTGTCTGTAGGCAGCTTGTAATTTGTACCATGTACTTAGATTTGGAAATATTTTTAGGGTAGGGATTTTTTTCTCTGTTCTGTGGCATTTAGCAATGGGATTTTGGGATCCTATACTCACTCCAGCAGTACGACTGTCATAATTGTCCAAAATGATGAGCATGTTCTCAGGTAATGCTTCTCTGTTAGGGTATTCAAACTGATTAGCTACTAAAGTTGATGTTATCTATTCTCTTAAGTCTTAAATTATTCAGAAAACAATACAAATGCTTTCAAAATACTCCTCTCTCCCTCTTTTACACACTTATAAAATAAACATAGACTCAATCTGGTTTTTAGGATCATCGCCCATTTCCAAGTAGAGACTTTTCATTGTTTTGTTTGCAGCTTCTGCCTGTCTTCATATATTTATTTTACTCAGAAAGGATATATATTTGTGTGATATCAAAACTACAGCCTTTTTCAACTTAATCCTATCTGTACTATTTTAATTATTTCCTGAAAGATGATTATTGCGTAAATGTTTCTGATAGTGCTCAGTTTTGACAGGTTGTTGAAACCTGAGAGGTATTAACAATTTCCAACAGATAAGCTCTACAAAAAACAGTCATTATATTAAAAAAAAAAAAAAAGTTTTTTAAGAAAAGGTCAAAGAAGGAGATAAATGTAAAAGAAAACAGTTTTTGTAATGCTGGTGAATTAAAAAACCCTACCATTTCAAATGATTAAAAAAAAATCCTTGTGGAGCAAATCGATTTTGTTAATATGGATTTTTTTACTATTGTAATTAATATGGGGTTAGTTAATTCAAGGTCATATTTCCTATGTGAAATATTTGGAAGATTTTTATTCTTCAGAATATTTAATATTAGAGGATATTATTTTCCTTCAAAAGTATTCATGTGACAAGAGCTTGCAAGGGCAAAGAGCCCCATTTTTGCAAGGGCTGGCATTTTTAATTTCTTCTGGTTCTGCTCAGGGAAGCAGGAAGTCTTTTTGCTCTGTTTTCTACTGGAAATAGGGCTGTTGACAGATCACTCAATTGCATCCTCAAAAAATCCTACAGATGGCAAGGAAAATGTCACTTTAATTACTAGTGGAAAGAACAGACTTATGGGAAAAGCCTAAACTGGAATCTTTTTCTCCAGCTGCTGGCCGAGATTCACAGCTGTGCCGGGGCAGTCTGGTCACTGCCATGCAGCTCCAGCTGCAGCAGCCTGCCTTGCACTACAGATGCCCCAAGCCAGGGCATGTCCTCATCCAGAAGATGGGAGAGGAGGAGGTGACTCCTGGGAGGAAGGACAGAACCACTCCCAGATGTCTGCTTGTGGATAGAGGCTGCTGGGTGAGTGAGGACATTAACGGTTCATGCTCTTGCTGGGAGAGGTTTATGTTTCTCCTTAGTCATGAGCTTCTGTGGCAATTTAATTTTTCTTAATGGAACTGCTTTGTCCTCTGAATTCATTAAATAATCGCAGATGACCAAGTGATAATTTGCATGGAGGTATCAATGGCAGTGCAGCCAAAGCTGCCAGCTAGCCCTGAGTCCAACAGACCTTATTTGAGCTAGCAGTGATAGCAATGGGCTAATCTTCCAAAGCCACTTTGGAGACCTTTGTCCATCAGGATGGTTCACAGCACTGTGGATCCTCCCATTTCCTGCCAATGTGGAAGTATAAGAAGGGGCCTCCTTTCTGCAGGGCCTGTCAGTGTCACCTGATGATGTAGGCACTCCTTTGGGCCTCATATTTTGTCGGTCTTGTTAAGAAAGCTGGATGTCTTGGACTCAAGTGGTTCCTCCCCACCAGCTTCACTGAAGTTTGGCTCTGCCATCTTTTGGCTGACTACAGACTACACTAAAGGAATTTAGACATTTCTGTTTGTTCATAATGGACATACCTGTTCTTAAAGGCTGCCTCTCTGTGTCTAGTCTGAGGTGCTGAGCTCAGAACCATTGGAATGGTGACCTGCTTTCTGGGTCTCCATGCAACTGAATGGGTTTTTAGCATGAGCTTGTAAGAGATGAACAATTTTTAAATCTGCCCTTTGGAATTACCTAGAATAAGCATGTAGCCAGAGGGAAGAAAATTCATCTGCTCTGTGGATTCTGTCAGCGCTACATGAGCTACAGTTGCTCCAAATTCCAGGTTGTAGGATAAAGAAATCTCCTTCAGGCTGTTCAGTCATTATGGTTAGAAAGAAAAAATTAAAAAGCCCGGGTGAGTTCTGCAGCCACGTTAGATTATTGTAATTTGTTGTTGCCTTGCTTTGCCCTTGCACTGCAGAGATGTGCTGAAGGGGGAACAGTCTGCACGAGCCTGAAGAGAACTCCTCTCTACAAAATCAATTGCCTGGCTGCTCTTTCTGGATTCAGTTTCTCATTGAGATAAATGTCAACATTTTAGGGTTCCTTCCTCTCTGCCCTGCTCCTTTTCATCAGCTTTCATTGACATTATAACATCTAATTTATGACATCAGTCTATAACCACAGGGAAAGTTATTACACCAGAGGTTCAAGTGTTTTGGCCTTTTTACAGCACCTAAAAAGAGCAGAGGCTGAGCTCTGTGTGAGAGTCTCTGTCTGCAGCTCAGGCAGTTGGAGAGTGAGCTGACAGGAGGCTCAGCCCAAGTGAAAAGCCCTGTGGCATTTCCCGTATGTGCAGCTCCTGCTCAGCAGAAAATCTGGCCACACGCAGTGTGGCAGCCTGGAGAGCCCCAGCTGCCTCTGGCCTCGGGAGCACAGCATCACCTGTGTGCCAGCTCCCTCCCGACTAGTTCTAGGTGAGAAGAAAAGTCACCTTTGGCCTTGAACAGGTCCCCAGGGTCTGCCTGCAAGGCAGAGCTCCTCCCTGCTGCCTGGAAGTCTGCAGCTTCCTGCTTCAGCTTCCCTAGTGATTGTAAACCCTGCTCTCAGAAGGCATAACAGGAAAAATAAAAGTGCCAGTGAACTCCTCCCTTTCCAAGAGGAGGCACTGACTATCTCCCTGAAAGCAGAGTTGGACTTCCATCTTCACTGGAGGAAGTGTAATAAAATAGAATTAATCAACAGTCTATTTTTCCTAATTATTCTCTGCCCTTTCCTATATTACTTCTTTCCTTCATTATTTCTTCACTTTTTCCTTTTCATGTAATTTCCTTTTCACTCCTTTTCTTGTAAAATTAAAAATTCCAAACTCATGTAATTCCTTCATTTTTCTATACTCTCCATTTTCCTGTCCCCTTTAGCAGCTGCTGTACTTTTCTGCTACTTGATTCTTTGTTCCACTCTCTTCTCATCCTTCCCTCTTCATCCCAGAACTGGATGAAGTGTTGCTAAGGAAATCCAGGTGCAGCCAGTGAGTGACCTCACCATGGCTGCTTTGGGCTGCCACAAGACACCTGAGATGGAGCCTCTGCCAAATGGTGCCAAAGATCATAGGGATGTGGTGATGGGTGAAAGCCCAAAATCCAGGACTGAACCTCTCTGAATTTTGGGAATCTTTGAATCTCGCTTTGCACCTGAATTTGGTAATCATGTTCTTTCTGGCTCAGCGAGGTCTCTGTGAAATTGAACAATTTCATCTTTGGCAAAAGTTCTGAGTCATGTTGCTGTCTGAGGAGCAATTTGTTTTAGAAATAAAAGCATACATATATTACTGGATGTGATATAATGAATTGATATAATGAATTCATCTCAAGGGTCACTTTCACAAGGCTAAATCCTCCTTGCTTAGGAAAAGCCTTCCAATAATAAGTGTGTAAAACAAACTATTGTGGACATTCATTTTCCTTGAAAAGAGGCAGTTTTGTGGACAAGTCCACAGGAAAGTGCCTGAGTTTCAAGAGAAAGCTCTGAGCTGGAAAAATTCAATGGGAAAAAATGACCACAAAACTCCTGCTGTACCAATCTGGACATGGCATGGAGTCTCTGAGAAAAACATTTGGATGACCTTGAGCTCCTGATAGAAGGATTTTTACAGAGGATCTTGCCCCAGGCTGTGTGACTGCATAAGGAGGGCATTCTCTTCCTCCTCCTCCTCCCCTCCTAACATGAAATCTCTGAAGCAACAAACAGACCAGGCCCCGGGGCAGTTTTTGCAACACGACCCAGAGGCATGGCAGCAGATCCATCAGAGTTTGCCTTGCAGGAGGTCTCAGCTGGGAAAGATGCAGCCATAGGGACAGCACTTCTCTTGTGCAGGTCTTTGCTGGGCTCTGCAGGAGAATTTGCAGTTAGGGACAGGTGCAATGGGAAGAGGGAAGAACAATGAACCCAGCAGGATGGAGACCACCCTGCTGGGTCAGGATTTCCCCTTGGGCAAAGAGCAGGTGAATTAACAAGACTACAGTCAAAGATTATATATCTGTCAGTACAAATTACCAGCTTTAAGTCTCTTAGAAGACATACAGTTCTGATTGCAATATTATGTCAGATTTGTCCCAGCCAAACAATTATTACATGGTCCAGTCACATCTTTCTGTCAACACAGTGATCTGGTGGTCAACCAATGAATGTTGATAAGGAAGCCTTGTGGATTCTGATACAAAAACGATTTTTAATGCTGTTCTATTGTTGTGCCATTAGTGGCCAGCAAGATTGGCATCTTTCTTTCCTCTCTTGCTTCTTTCTGTAAGAATAAATAAAACAGCAAATATAATTGCCAAGTCTAGTGACCTCGCTGCAGTTCTGCATCATTTCTCAACCACCTCATGTGCAATTTAGCCTCCCAACCCTTTGCAAGAGTAGATGCTGCACAAGTTTATCTCCAGTGAGGTGTTGCAGCTTGCCCAGGGACAGAGAGTACCTGTGCTCAGGAGGCAGTGTTGGTACAGAGTGGTGAGTGGCAGAAGCCAGCCCTGTCCTTACCCAGTGGTTTGCAGTCCCTCATGGGCAGCTGCCAAGGCTGGATGTGTCAGTACTGGGGCATGTGGTGGCTGTGATTTCAGCTCTTTGTGCTCCCTTATGCTGTGCAGCCAAGGTGCACAGATGAAAGTCTTTGCAGAAGACATTTTTGCTTCTGTAAAACTAAACATTCTAGTTTTATATCTCAACTATAGTGTGATTTTCATAAATTTATTTGCCTGTTTGATTTGTACCTGTATAAACCTATCTCAAGGAAATTATATATTTAAAAAACAGATTATTAGTGAAATCACATATGGATTTTCTATTTTATTTAAGTTTTAAATTCTAGTATTACCACGAAACTCTCTAGTTTAATGAGCATCCTCCCTGCCTTATGCTGTCTCCCATATGTCCTATGAGCTGGTCAGTGACCCACACTCTAAAGGATTAGTCAGATGATAGTAATAAGAAAATAGGTTTTATTTTTGCTCATTATTTCTTCATATGCTTACTACCTTCAACAACCTCATCACAAATTATGTGGATGAGTTTCTCCAAGCCACTGTCACTTGGGGGAGACTGCATATCAGATCTGTGGTCTGACACAGTTGTTTCTTGATACAAACAACGTATATTGTGCCTCTGAAGAGATTTAGGATAACTGCTTATAAGAAAGGACTATAAATTTTGGGTTCAAACTAACAAGGAGGCCCCTTAGATGGAAGGGAAGCAGCTTCTTTAGGAGAGCCTCTCTACCTGAAGTGAGCTTAGACTCATTGGTGGGGTCACTTGAGAAGAGGATGACCTGCTATGGCACAGGGAAAGCACGAGTTGAGATTTGTGCTTGTGAGGTACAGAAGTGGCGGGGGTTCCATCCCCCTGGCCCTTCAGCAACTCTGTCTGTAATTACTTTTTTAACGTATTAATGATCATTGAAAACAGCAGATATCAGATATGTATTAGCTACCAAGAAACAAGCATGGCCTTGAATAAAAGGCATATACATGATTACAACCATGGGTTTTGTTGCTGTCATATTTTTGTTGTTGTTATTGTAGTATATTTTACTTGGTATGGAGCTGCAGCGGACAGCAGCAAAGCTTGACAAGCCAGTGGTGAAATAGCTCTGTAGGGCATCAAATCTATGGGTGTGATTTTTGCAACATTTATTCGGGTGGCATAGGTTACTACTGCAGTAAAAATAAGTGTTGTATTGGCATGAGTATATAAACTTTTCAGAGAAATTGAAATAAAAATGTAAAGTATTTATGTGGAAAATGGCCCCTACTGCTTTGCTCTTCATCCACTGTAGGCACTGGCCAGAGCTCACCTTCCCAGCCACACTGCCCAGAGCCCACCCTCCCTGCACCTTCCCAAAACCACCCCTGCACACAGAGATGGGCTCCAGCTCCCTGTCCCTTCACAGCACATGTGGATGGTGGGTCTCAGGGAGTGATGGGGGTGGTGTTAATTGGGACACAGACACACGGAGGGAGGGAGAGGGCCAGAAGCCTTTACTGTTCCAGACACCATGTGCACACACACATGCCAGCTGCCTGGAAACCCACTGCTTGCTGTGGGATTACATGGTTTTTTGGGGGTTTTGTGCCCAAACTGGTTGATGCAGAACTGGGAGAGATCAGTGGGAGATGATCCACAGAGAGTCAGACTGAAGAGCCTTTACTTGCAAGAAATGGCAAACAAATTATGGTGAAGTATTGAAGACCTGAGAAATGTATTGAAGACCTGAGAAACAACTGCATAATTTTGTCCTGTATTATGGCAGATCCTTGAGGATATTCAAGTGATACCAATCTCAACATAATCTTTTTTTCTACTGAGTGGTGCATGGGAAGAGGTAAAGCGACATGGAGAGGGGCAAGGAAGCTCCCTTGGCTGAACTTCCCTTGAAGGAAGGCTGTAGACCTCGTGAATATCATCACCCTGTGGTTTGGGTAGTTGGCTGGAGGTAACTGGAAGGAGAAGGGCAGCGGATTAGGGACGGGACTGGCATGAGGAGTGAGGAGAGTTGGATGGGAGAAGCACAGGACTTGGAGGCAGCCCACGGTTCACAGGGTGGGTGGTGGGAAGAAAGGACAAGGCTGAAAGCACGACAAGAGAGCTCGTAGGGACACTCGTGGAGACGAGCGGGAAGGGTAACGGAGCAGGAACCACAGCTGCCCTCCAGTGTTAGCTGGAAATGCCATTTCTGCTCCTGCTTTAACCCACAAAAGCACTGGCTCTGGCCCTGCACAGGACAGCACGGTGCAGAGG